>JANRGW010004886.1:0-51330 GCA_024733675.1 Psilopsiagon aymara | reverse complement strand
GGCCGGGCAGGCGGGCGGGCTGGGTTGTTGCACCGCCGCCCGCCTCCTGCGCCAGCCCCGGAGCGGCTGCAGGCCGGCTCTTAAGGAGCTGGCCAGGAGGCGGCGCGGAGGTCGGTGAAGCCCGGGGCGACGTTTGGCCGAGATCTGGTCCTCGCCGTGCCGGGATGGAGCGCGGCGGCACGCAGCGGCTCCAGTGCTGGGCCCGCCGCCTCCGCACCGGGGCGTCGGTGAGGAGGCGAGGCTGAGGCCGCACCCGGGTGGAGCGGGGGAGTGGGGCTGGCAGGGTCAGCCCGGTGAGCGGCCCTCCGTGCCAGGGCTGAGGGAGCCGGGCGTTACCCGGGGCTCTGCAGGCCCGCGGTGCTGCCTTCGGCCCCGGCGGCAGGAGGAGAAGGTGGTCGTGAGTTCCCTAGTTTCCCCGCACGCAGACACCCGTTGCCCCCTCGACGTGAAAACCACAGGCCCAGCCTGCCGACAGCCGTGCGAGAGGGTTGGTCTGGAAAGGTTCTCCCTCTCTTCAAGGCCTCCATCACAACATTCACCTTTTTCTCGCTTCACTTAATGCCCATAATGTTGGTACCGGTGACGGGGAGCAGAGTATTTTGCATCTGGACGCTTTCCGGTGCCCAAAGCAGTGACTGGGATTTTAAGGTTACTGTGAAGCATATGGTCCATTTGCCTGAATGACAGGCTGCTGAATCCAAAGGATTCACTATTAGTTTGTTTACTTCTTTCAAATGTTTTGTTTTCAGAGGGAAACAGCCTAGTGAATTTTGTTTTCCTTAACTCCCTTGAGTTTGTTTGTTTTCTGTTTCAAGGACTGTGGGAAAATCCAGCTGGGAAAAAGAAGTGACAACTGAAACTGAGGAAAGCAGTACTAATTGCCTTAAAGTTTGTAAAGACCTCTATTTACAAAATAAATTGGTGAGTTTAATTGGTAGTGACCTGTTGGGTGCTGTGTATCTGGCTTGTTATGTAGAAGGTATTGTGGATCTGAAAGAAATGATGCAATAAAACTAGGAAAAATGCCTAGTTGTCATTGGCATCTTGTTTTGACAATATCTGTGTATTTTACTAACAAAATGATAAGGAATCTCATTGTGCAGTTCGTTTTGGAAGGTGCAGCTGTTGATCAGATCATCAACTTGAATCACCATGTGTATCTCTTAAGGTCTCACGATTCTGTCCTCATAACACGGTTCCCTTAATGTGTCATTATCAGAACTGGTTCTGAGAGGCCTGTGTATACTTTTATGACTGCTAGACAGATAGCTTGGTTTTCAGCATGTTTTTAATGCTTAGGAAGTTCTTGCCTTCTTCTGTCTAGCTGCCTCTCTGCTTGAGATGGCTCTTCCCAGCCGTGGAGCTGGCAAACTGAAACATGTGCTCTGTTTTAGCCACTCTTGTGTAAAGAAATTCTTCAGTGAGGCACAGGTTGCCCAGAGAAGCTGTGGCTGCCCCATCCCTGGCAGTGCTCAAGGCCAGGTTGAATGTGGCTCGGAGCAACCTGGCCTAGGGAAGGTTTCCTGGGGTTGGAACTACATGATCTTTAAGGTCCCTTCTACCCAAAACCATTCCATGATTAGTTTAAACTCATGTTTTATTAGTAGTTCAATCTAAGCCATTGGACTTTGCTCTGAAGGAGGTCAAGTAATAGGCGTGTGGTCTCTCAGTTCCTCTGGGGAAGAATAAAGGTGAGCAGGCAGTACTTTTTGGTAGAAAACTAACAAACAGGAGGTAGCATCTTAAATTGCTGTGGATGTTACATTCGTAAGCAGTTGGCTCCTGTCAATTACAGCAAATCATAAATGTGTAGAGGATGTGTGTTAGCACATGGATATTTAATCTTCAGCTTTTTGTCTACCATAAAATGTAAGAACCAGAGTATTAAAGATAGTTGCCATTTTTAGGAAGTTTTAATTTATTAGTCTTTTTGTTTGCCTTAAAGTGTCTGGCCTTTGCTTTATTCAGATGCATTCCAACTAGCTAGGATAAATACTCTTTTCTTGAACGTTGCTTCACACTCTTTCAGTGGGAATGACTTTCATGAGAACAAGATGTGTAACTTTAATGTTGCTACCAGTTCCAGGGAGTTACCAGTTTGTGGAATATCCCTTAGTTACCAGCTAATACTTGTTAACCGAGTGTTAGAAACAACAGCAAATTGCAACTGTTGCCATGAGTTGTTCACACTCTCTTTATAGAACACTTATTAGTACAGTGGCACATATGGGGCATTTTGTAAGGAAGTAAATACAGTATGTAATGGTGGTTTTCAATTAAGTGGATGTTTCTTTAACGTATTTTTTAATGGTCAGAATGTAAGTATGAGCTCCTCTAGCCCACTTGCCAGTAGCATGTTTATGTTACCTTGAGTCATTTATGGCTTTGTTTTCTCAAAGTTCGGTTAATTTTCTGTTGACACTCTGCCTAAGAATATGCTTGAATATGATAACTTAGCGTTTTAGCAGGTTACACTTCTTCCATTTCTGTTGCTACAGTCTGTTGTCCACATGCTATAGCCTTTGTGTACAATGAGTTAAAATGTGTGCACGTTCAGTTTCTGAACTTCAGCTAAAAGGTAGCAGGTTTTTCAAGTGTGCTAACTTAGTGGACTAACAGATATAGCATAAGGTCACACAATTGCAAGCACTTCTGAAAAAAGGCACGCTTAAAATGTGCATTCATTGGGTTCCTAATCTGTTCTGTGAATGAAGATGCCTTTCAAAGAGTATGGCAATACCACTGCACGAAAAGGAGTGTTAGCCTTTAAAAGGCATTGTGAAATGCTGTAAATAGCTACCTAATTGAAGTAATGTGAAAGTAATACTGATTAAAGTTAGACAAGTGGTATTAGAATTTACAAATGAGAATAGGGAGAGGCAATCAAACCCTTGCTCCCATTGCAATCAGTAATGTAAGTGCCATTGATTTTGGTGGAAGCAGAACAGATGTGGCTTGTCAATTACAGACTCCTAATGGAAACCACTCATGAGAAGGGTGAGGTTGTGAAGTGTCTGAGTGGCCATCAGTTTTATTTCTCTTTTCTTGTAGGGATAGGATCTTAATTAAAGGAGCCTAGGACATATGTCTGTTTCTATGTTGATGTTGAATAAATGGGCTTTATTGAACGGTGCAGAAGTAGGAGGAAAAGAATTAGCTGTGTTTATTTTTTTCTTCGTAAAGCTGTGCACACTTCAGTTACTGTACATTCCCAATCTTTTGCAAGCATAGATTTTTTCTGTCCATGTTCGCAGAGTGCATGTGCTTTTACATCAAATAAGTAGGGTATTTTCTGATTTTATTTTGCCCCTTGCCATCCTTGTGCAGCTCAAGACAAAAGGAAAGAAGAACATACTAAAATGTCACCTGAAGTAGCCTTGAACAGAATTTCTCCAGCACTCTCGCCCTTTATTTCCAGTGTGGTCAGAAATGGAAAAGTGGGACTGGATGCTACCAATTGTCTACGGATTACAGACTTGAAATCTGGGTAAGTGATCCTCATCCGAAAAGATTATCCAGCCCCTTACAGATAAGATGTCTTTCCTGGACTGAATTTTATGAGGTTCATATGTGTTTAAGCATTTCCAGTATATCTGGCACTGACATTCTAGATACATTATTTTTTGTCTTACTACCATTTTGTAGTTTGGGAGACTTAATTTGTCATATTGTTGGCAATAATACTCTTGTTAAAACACTTCCATTGCTGCCACTTGATAGTGCCGGTTTTCAGCAGCAAGATAAACACTTTTTCTTGTTGTTTATCACTTGCTAACTTGATCTCTTCTTGTGAATTAAAAACTTGAAGATAATTTTGTGTGACCTTGCCTTTAGTCAGGAATATGCTAAATAAGAAAAAATGTTTGTGACTCCCTCAAGATCAGTACATCAGGTGGCTAAGGGCCAAGTGCTTGAAGTGGGCCAAGCTGCTCCTTTTATTTTTCATTTTGGGAGGGTTCACAGTGGTTTTCATATAGCAATAAAGTTTGGGATCCACAGGTACAAAGGGACTTTGGTGTGTAACCTCTGTGAATAATACATGGGGAAAGTGAAGTGCTTACAGTTCACTTTAGGCATTGGGCAGAGAGGGGAGGCGCCTAGGGATAAAAGAATACTTGAAATAGGATGTGTCAGAAATGGCGTTGTTCTTTTAGAGTTGGCATCTAATGGCATCCCTGATTCAGGTATTTGATGCTGGAGTTCAGAGCCTGAAATTGGCTTATCTTAAGGTGTCTAAATCATGGCTTGTATACAAACTACTGCTTTGTGTATAATTTTGAATGGTAGTGTAACCCATCTTGAGAACCACCACAAATCACTGTTGTTCACAATTTAGTTCTGCTGAAAACTTTAATGTGCTTCTTCTGTAGGCTACATGTTTCTGCTAGTTACAGTGCCTTTTCAGGCAGGAGGTATGAATTCTAGGGTTAGTTTGAAAGGAGCTGTTTCATCCCTGTAAGGCACGGTGACAGATTTACTTAGTCTGAGAAGCTCTAACTTTGTTGTTAGTGATGTCTGGTTTGGCATTTAGGCTTGCAAATTGTCTGAGATAGGCTGAATGTCTATGCATCTGCTGCTGTCATTTTATGCTACACCTTGCTTTCTCTTGAACTAAGGTCCCATCTCAGCCTTCCTAGAAGACACCTTATGTTTCTCCTATTGAATCTGAGAATACAAAATAATATAGAGAAGAAACACAGTAGCCTGGTGGTGAAGGTATCAGCTTGTTGGGAGGTAGATGAGGGTTTTGCTCTCTGCCCAGTGAATGCTTATGCTGTCTGTCTTTAAAAGAATAGATTAAAATAATAAGTGGTGTTTTCCAGCTGTCTCTTTTCAGAGGTATTTGGAATAAAGTGTCTGAAGTTTTCAGCCAGTGATCTTACCAAGATGATCTTGAATTTACTTTGATAAATCCTGAATGTTTTCCAGGCATATATTTTTTGAAAAGTTAAAACCTGCTCTAGCAGCACCTGTTACCCAAAGCCCAAGGATTCAAGTTGTGTATTAACTGTGTTGAACACGGTGTCTACAACATAAATACAACACCTAACAGATTGGCTTGTATATTGTTAAAGGCATAGGCTCAGCTAGATGGAAGTGCTAGCAATTTATGTATTTATTTTTTCTTGTTCTGGAGCATAAAAAATGAGGATCATTTCTGTGTGGAGGCTTTTTTGTGGCTTGAGGTTATTAAGAGCTGGAGTTGAGATAATTAAGATCCTGCATTTAGCTGAGAATTATTTTTTTAAGATTTTTTTTTTTTTTGAGGTACAAATAGGTTTCTTAAAAGCTATATTGTAAACGGGATTTATTAGCAATTGCTTGAAATTTGTTTAAAATGTAAATTTCATGCATGTGAGTTTTTAGAAGAGATTTTTGGTTTGTGTTACAAATAATTGCCACTTTATTTATAGTAGGAAAACTCTATTTACACACCAATGTGTAAAGCCAAAGTTCCTTGTTATTTATGCTTTATGGGTAAGCAGCGTAAAATCATTCAACGTAAGACAGGTGGAATTGCAGAGGAGTCCCTTCCGTAACTCAGTATCTCATTCAGTGGTCTTTAACCTTTGATATAGGAGCCTTTGTGACTCCATGGACGGTTTTTGAGAGGTCCATATCAGTTCATAAATAAAAAAATCCTCAACCCACCCTGTTGTTTTGAATGTGAATTTGTTACTGTATCTTAAGGAAGAGAGTCCAAAAATGGCTTGAAAACCGTTGCTCTACTCTCTTCCCTATCCTCATATTTCAGGATTACTCAAACCCTGGTATACAGAAGAAATAGAAGGCAGAGGTAAATGCAGGTGATACCACATGAAGAAAGAGAAGTATAAGCGCATAGAGGTTGGACATAAGCAAGAGGAAAATGAGGTGAACCTTTGTTAGAGAAATAGAGACAAAGTTCAGGATGTTAATTGCAAAACTCCCTTCAGATTCAATGGGGCAGAATCAGGCTTTAAACAGTGGAAGAGGAAGGTGAGGAAGAGGTACTAGATGAATGTCTGATGTTAAATAAAAAGTAGTTCTTGATCTCAAATGAATATGACCATTTATAAGAAGTATCAGTTCAGAAACTTTGCTTTTGAATAGTGATTGCACAGTTATTGACACATGAAAAGGGCTGTAAACACACCTCTTCCATAGTCAATATTTTAATTACAAAATATGTGAGTATTTTATGCTGTAGCTGGTGTGTTGTGTGGAAGATTTTGAAGTCTAAAATAAATTAAATTTTACTATAACCTGTAAGTTGTTAAAATATTTAAAGTAATCATCTTAATAACTGTTAACTCCAATAACAGAAGCATGTGGAAGCTTCTGGGACAAGGAGAGGATCTGCGTGGCTACTCCACTGTCATGTACCACACTGTTATTCTGGTAGAAATTTGAGGGTTACTGTAGTTATCCACTTCCCTGAGGAACTGGTGCTTTACAGTTATAAAACACAAAATGTACAAGCTGAAGATCTATCCATTCTCATTTCTTAGGTTTTAGAAATGAGCTGTGATTTAAAAGAGAATAACGGTAACATATTGAATGCAGTGATATCTCTAAGGCCCTGCCCATTCAGAGCCTTTGTTGTGACATTCTCAACTTGAAAGTGGAAAGAATTTCCCTTTCAATTCATCAATGCAAGATCAAGTTCCAGGTTTATTAGTCTGACATGTCAGTTGGTTTTGATTTGTAAATGGCAAACATATTAAGCCTTTAATTATTTGAGAAGTCAATCCATATGTCAGATGGTTTTAGTAAGGAACTTATTTTGCACTTATTTGAACTTATTGCTAAGACTGACTACTTAGGTTTGTTGTGTTTTATAAACTATATTAAAGAGCTGATGCTAGATTAGAAGTATGAAATATGATATGTTAGTTTGCTTTGCTTGGTAGTGTAGGAGGGAAATACGTCATAGTAAAGAAATCCTATTGTTTTACAGTCTTTGAGTATGTAAATGTTTTATAATGATATGTTATGGTTCCATAATGTCTGTGTGTTTTACAAACTTATTAGACAGTACCAGTCTCATCAGACACTTAAATATGTTTACATCTACAAGTAGGACCTTCAGGAACAAGTCCTGTTTATAGAAATTATATGGCCACTGCTGATGTAGAGTGAGAAACTTCAGTGGGTACCCTTGAACTGAGCTCAGCAATATGGCATGACAGGAAAGAAGGAAAATCTTCAATGGAAATAATAATAAAAAGTTAGGTGGCTAATTCTGCAGTGCTGTTACCTTCTTTCTGTGAAAAGGGCTCCAGAGTGAACAAACCAGAACCTGAGTGTGGGTCACATCTTAAATACAGCACCGTTAGCAGCATTGATTCTGGTGATAAGAAAACCCTGGCGGCATCTCTGTTTCATTAATAAAAAACATTCTTTAAGATGACAGAGAGGATGAAAGCATTTTTAACTCCTGCATAAGTTATTACCTCGCTCTAGACCCAAAGAAAGTACTACTGCCAGTTGACTCAATGCCATGTATTGTATCATTCAGTAAATCTCCAGTGATGTCTCTTTGAAATAATGACCCATCTTAATTAGATATTAAAATCTACTCATAACCAACTGAATTGTGGCTGAGGGATTTTTCTTAGCATTTATGCATATAATCATGGGAAAGATGTTGAAGTGATTATTAGGTAGATTTAAAAATAGAGGATGTTTTCCTGTGTGAAGGGTGTTTAATTATTGTATAATGTAGAATCCACTTATTTAAGAGGCTGCTGCTTTTCCTATGGCGTATTTCAATAGTAAAAGACATATTTATGGTGGTCATTGTCTTTGAGAACTCCTTTTATTTGGGGTGGTGGTGGTGGTGTTTTTTTCTTCTCCCCTACAGCTGTTCATCAGGGCCCATGCTTGAGCCCCAAATTATACTGCAAGCCTGTTCTTACTCAACAAACTTTGCTTTGTTTTTCAAATTACTTTGATGTGTTGCACCAGCCAGGATTTCGAACTAAATACAGTGATTTAAAGCTGCATATATTAAGATTCAAAATTTTTTTAAGCTATCCACTCATAGCAAAATGTTAAATTTCATACTTTTGTGGTTCTACTTTTTCTATATTTATGAGGAGATTAATTGTGGAATTTTGATGTAACTGGTTTGTATGAAACCGTGTTGGTGTTCTCTTCTTTGCTCTTGTCTGATTTGCTATTGATTTCTGCATCTTTACTTGATATTGAGCTGTGTTTACGATCAGTGTGTTCCTGAAAGAAACGTATGGGAAGAGTGGTTAAAAGAATCTAGTAGATTCTGAAGTAGTGTTTAACCTACAAATATATTATCAAGCTGTAATAAGGTATTTATAACTTTATTGCCCTGTTTCCTAGTGAGCAGTGATGATTTACTTTTTGTGTTATCAAGTAGACTGCAATATGCTTTGGTATTTCCCTTTCTTTTGGGCATTTCCTTTTTTAAAGTAAGTATGCATTTTATGTGCGTATTTCATGAAATCATATTGGTTTTAACTGTGAAATCCTATAACAATACTGGAGTGGTTATTTAAAGCTTCTGCTTGATCTTTTGATTAATTTGAACTGAAAGAGTCAACTTCAGTTACTTGATAAAAGTTCACATTCCGTCAGTCACATTGGTATTTATAGAGGTTTTTTTAATGTGCATTCTGTTTGTGTGAAGTTTAATGCGTCTGACTCTTCTGAACACAATTACTATGAAAAAAGCTGTTTTAAAACCTGATTATGTTCTGATTATAGTATATACTTGAAAGGATTGGCAGTTTCTAGGTGAGGTATGGTCTTACAAGTCCTTCACTGTTACATTGGGTAAGTCATAAACTTACTTTTGCACAGAGTAGGAAATTTCTGATAACAAATACATTTCTTCACTGCAAAGAATTTTATTGCTTGATGCCACTCAAGCAGAATTGAGCAGGCTGAAGTTCTGATGGGACCATGCTGAGAGAGTTATCACTATGGAGGAGCACTTCGAACTTCAAACAGCAATTTTTCTGTGCTGGTCCGAAAGAAAAGGTAATCCCCAGGATTGCTTTTTCCTGCATTTACTTCTGAATGTTTTAAAAACAAAGACAAATGTCTGTCTGATAAAGATCTAGGTGTTATATGCATGCATTTCAGAATGGTTTTGTAAATGCTCTTCATGGAGTTTAGCTTTCTTTTTTAATGCTAATTTTAAACGAGGTGCCTGATGTTGTTCAGGAAAAAGGTATGTTTGTCAGTTTCAAGTGCTATGGGTAAAGCAAGTATTCTAAATAGTGAAAGTAATATTAGATAATTGTGGTAACTTGGGCTATAGTTTGAAAGACTACATAGGTTTTCCTAAAATTTGCTCAATTTAAATACTGCACAGTATGTATTTGCTGATATTTTTAGTCTGGGACAATGAGTGATGACTGACTTGCTCTTCTCTGACATTGAAAAAACTGCATGTAATGTCTGTCAATTTTATGCTTTAAATAAAAATGAGAAGAAACCCTTTGATGCTGTCTCTTTTCCGATTTGTTTAAAAAGAGTTTCAAATGATGTAGTACTGATACATGTGCCACATACACTTGGAAAGATGTATCTTAGCAAAGTATGTAATTGTATATTGGTAGTTTGTTGAACACCTCTTGAAAGCCAGGGTTTGCATTAATATATTGTATGTCTCTGTCCAGCACTTTCTACTTTTGTAACAGATGTTTCTTATTTCTTTGCTTTGTACATCATTGCAGGAGAAAAATTCCTAAGACTTTATCTTTTGTTGTAAAGAGAAGTGAAAATCTAATAATTTGGTACCTGGTCCAATTTCTTTGCGACAATTGTTTAATGTGAGCTGGATAGATCTCTCACATACTACAGATTTTGGATGTATATTACATTTCACAAGAAGCTGAGAACAACTGGCGTTTAATTACTTATTCAGAATGTATTCCTGGATAGTTGGTTGGTAAATTCTTCCAGCCTTACCTACACAATTATAGTTCATGTATGCCTGACTCTCTCATACGCATATACACGTACATGTCATAACATTAAATAGCTTCTGTACACTTGTAATGAAGCTGAAGCAAAAGATTGATTTTTTTTTTTTTGATTGTTTGTTTATCCTGTTTGTTGCTGTTATTGCCTGATGAGTTTAGGGGCTTTAAAAGCACAGGAGGTGATCAAAGGCTCAGGCTTGACAGACCTGTATACAACAGTGATAAAGATAACTGATTCTGCCATGTTTATATTGCAGGCAACAGAAATATATGGGAATATTTCTGTAAATGACCTCTGTGAGTCAGTGATAGTAAAAGAAGCAAATCATTAATTTTTGAAAACAGAATTTGTACACAGTCATTCTCTAACTGAGGGAAATAAAAAACTGTGCAGGCCTTTCCTTCTGGTGTATTGATCCCTATGTAAACCTGTGTCATTGTCATAAGAGTCTCTTCTGCTGGTGCTTAAGCTGATATCTCTCTGTCGGTGCCTTTCAAAATGAACTCTTTTAAGTGCTTTGGTATTGCTTAAGCCGTCAGTTGTAGCGCTGTTCTGACTGGTGGAGAAATTTTTCTGACCGTTCATGTTACTTTGTCCAGCACTGAATTTGCACGGTAGGTTTAATATCTTAAATTCAACTGGAAATTGAATAAACACACCATTGCAGTGCTTTGGCTGAGCTAATTTAATCTGTTTCTTGAGATGCATAGTTTAGGCATTTACTTGGCACTGCACGATGCAGACATACCTTGAAGCAACTACTGTCTAGCGGGAAGTGAGCATCTGAAAAGAATACTGTGAGCTGTATATGTAGGTGAACAGTTTTGTTTGCTCTTGAAATTGATGTTTTATTGAACATAGTGAATTCAGTCCTTGAGGTAAAGGTAATCCATAGACAAGTAAAAGTTGTTTAAAGGGAACGGTCTTAGTTTTGTCTTTCCTGAGAGAAGGGAATTGGTATGTCTGAGGCAAACCACTTCACAGTGTAGGCCACAGGTTCTTTTCTTTGTAATCTGTGGTATATGGCTGAAAGAACAAAATTTAGACCACTGCGATGAGGTTTTTTCCTTTTTTTTTGTTTTGGTTTTTTTTTTTACTGTACGATTAGAAAAATAATAAAAAAAAAAAAAAAAAACAATGGTATTGAGTTAAAGAAAACTGCAGAATTCCATTATGGGAAAGAGGCAAAAGCGCCAAATATAAAACCCTCTAAACCAGTATTTTCCTAAAAACTCAAACCAAACCCCTGAATCCCTGTGCATCACTGCAGTAATATTTTTAAACCAAAAATGGAACAGAGTCCCTGTTACTCTGTTTTGAATGGTCAGTTCTTTGTTCAATAGAAACACTTGTTGGGATTATTCTTGTTCATAGTTAGGGTTACCAGTGATCTTTCAAAATGTCTCCCACTTTACATTATTTGTGTGAAATAAATTGCTTAGAAAATAAGAGACTTTATGGCTACTACAGCCGATATTGGGAGCAATGCTAAATGACTTATTAAATGTGTGTTTATAATAGCTTAGCTTTGGTGTCTTGCTGTTTGAATATACTCTTTCTGTGAACACTGAAAGGATCTGAAACTGCAGGTGGTAGGCTATAATTTCATTCTGGGTGAAGAATGGTTCTCTTTTAGAGTAAAAGTAAAAATGTTCCTTATCTGATGTTTTTTTCTTCTTTCTTCAGAAATTGAATTCACATTAAAGAACAGTAGAGGTAGAACATGAGTGATTATTAGATTCTAATTCATTGCCAAGTAATACAGTTGTGAAAATATGAAGCAGAACTTTAAATCTGCCGGGAGGGGGAAGAGATGAACTAAGTCTAAAGGATGCATTTGGCACTCTATCATGTTTTCTCTAGAACCTTGCTTATGAGTTTCAAGGCTTTGAGGTACAGCTGGGTTTACCTTACAATGAAGTAGTCCCTTTTCCTTTGCCTGAATGTGTGACAGAAAGGTAGTTTATGATACTGCAAATTCACTAGTTTTTTTCTTTTTAACCAAAACTGGAGTGTGCCTTTTGAGTGTTATTGCAACTGTCTGGTTTCTGTTAGTTTTTTCCAATCGCTCCTTCACTAAAATTTCCATCCTCTGTTCCTATTTTATTATTCTGGGGAGCAACTGTGCCATATGTAGTTTGTAAAGAGTTACAGGCAATTACCAAAATATAAAAGATCTTGCTTACAAAGGTGATCTGTTTGATTATGAAAGGTGTTTGAAAATCATGTTTGTAAAGCTTGTTTTGTTGTAAATTTCCTTTTGTCAGTTGATAATTATTTTTTGTAAGTTGTATCATAATTAGCTCTCTGAGACCCAATATTAATGAGCTTCCACCCTAAACTATGGGATTTTACAATTGGAAACCTTTGAAATGGACTATTCTTTGGAGATTTTCTTTCAAGTGTATAAGAGGTGGTGCTGGTTAGCAACTCTGTCTTAATGCTCCTTTTTGTAGTGGCTCTTTCCAACCTGTCCTTCTGTGGTGGCTGGAAAAGAGGTGTTCTAAAACCGTCTTTCCTAGGCTAAATGAACAGATAGTTTGTGATGCTAAAAGAAGATCACCATCATACAGGCTTTGTATATGCTTTCTTTTAATGTAGAAGTTCTCTGAGAATATATGTATGTGTGCTTCCTCTGTTTCCCTTCTAGAGGCTGGGCTGAATGCCTGCTTCCAGCAGATGTAGCCATGCTTCGGAGACTGGGACATATGCCACAAGATCAGGGCAGATGTAAAGGAAAATTTGTAGCTCTAGAAGCAGGCCTAGAGCTCTCCCCACCTGCAACATCTGCTTTGGCAAGCTCTCACTCATATCATGTAAATCTACGCTTTCTGTTGACATTCAGCAACTGTATTTGTTTTACAAATGACAGTAGTCATTGGATGCTTTTGCGTAGTGCTTCTGGTGAAAGCAGGTTGCAGGCAGCTGCAGTCTTAGTTGTCTGAACTTTACTTTTTAGGACATGCAACTCTGCCTATGGGTACAGAAGGGAAGTAAGGCATTGTTTTCCTAGGGTATGTGTTCTGCCTAGTATCCCACTCCTTTTCTGAAAGTTCCAGTTACTTCAGTGAACTTCATACAAGAAAACATAAGTACATACATAAGGTAAGATCAGTACTGGCAGAAGATGAAGGTTTTGTTGAGAATGTAGTTGAAATACCTGGAGACACTTTGGAATTTCCCAGTTCAGAACTATGTCTTGAAATACTGTTACAGTTATGGAATATCATCCACATTAACAGGATTTATAAACAATATCATTATCAGTATTACCAAAAGTACTCTCTATATAGTTTAATTTTCTATTAGGTTTAAAGAAACCAGCTAGGTTACAAATGAGTTTTATGAGGCTTTTTATCTGTTGGAAGGTCCCTTGGAATAATTATCAGTGGGCTTTCAGATTTGAATATTTTAATTAAAATATGTCATTAAGTAGTGATCATTCTAATTGTAACTGGATTTTTATTTCCCAAAAGCAGTGGTGTGTGTCTTTGTTTTTTAAGTGCAAGTCCTTCTGTCTCATATGTGTAATACATATGTTTGTATGAAGAAGGGGAACTGAACATGAATATTGGTTGACTAGACCATCTTTCCCACTTCAAATTTGGCCTGATTGGCAGGATTTTGGTTGGATCTGTTGGTTTTTAGCAGCAGCTGCTCAGTACTCCTCTTGTGTATTTTACAGGTCTCTGGGAGCCTGTAAGGCTTTGTGCACTGTTGCACAGAGCTTTGGTGTGACACAGGTTTTCATTATCAGTGTCAGCTGTTAAAATGACACTTTTGCCATTTTTCTGTTTCTTGATCCTTTAAAAAAAACCAACCCAGTCACCTGCTGGCCTCCCTGCCTCTCTCCTCCCCCCTCCATACACTTTAGTTATTCTTAATGCCTTTGTAGATGATTTGCCCATCTGTTGTGAATTCTGCAATTAATTCTTAATTAAATGGGGTAAAAAAAATGTGTCTTCAGGGAACACTGGAGCAGATTTCCATCTACAAAAATGGGAGGGAAAAAGAAGCTAAAGGCATTGACAAAGCCTGTTCTACTTGAGTTTAACATTAAGGTGTTTTTCTTAGCAAATACCACATAAGAGCTTTGGGTGGAGTTTTGAGTTTGCTGCCTCTTACTAGTAACAAGGGATTTACTTGTCTTTGCTTCTGAATTATATTTGACTTCTGCTGACACAACCTTCAGCCTCTAAACCCCTGACTTGAATTGCCTCATCACTACAAAAATAATCCTCATTTTCTTCTTTAGCCTTTTGTGTTGTGAAAGGAACTTGACCTCCTTTTCCCCCTAACAGTATCTTTGTATGACCCACATAGGAACAATTAGAAGTGTATTCTAGGTACACTGGAGATGGGAAGGGTTGGGAATACAGCCAGTGGTCAGAATGTACTTTGTGGTGTTGCTCTTTTTATTTGTGTGTGTTTTTTTTAGCAGTGTTCTCCATCAGGGTATCTCTTGATTCTGTGTGACACTTTCTTGGCTTTTGCATCAGCAGCCTGGTGAACAAAAATGTTGTCTACTATCCAAAAAGTACTGATCCTCAAGAACAGCAAATGCAGCAGTCTAAGCATCACGAGATTAAAGAAGCCTTTGCATTTCTTGCTGTTTCGTTTAGGCAGGCTCAGGATTAAGCTCCTGAAATTATAGGGGTTATGGGTTGGGGTTTTTTTTAAGTCTTTGGATAGACTAACCACTTATCTCCAGACTTTAAGGATTAAGGTAGTAAACGCTTGGGTTCTTGTTTCATTGTGACCCTTCCGCTGGCACAGAACTTACTTTTGCTAAGATATTACCAGAGCCCAAATATTTTAAGACTCCTTGTCTTGGAAATATTTTCAGGCGGTGGTTGTTGATGACTAGTTGATAGGAGGACCACATTGAAATCTAGGGATATCACAGTCCTTCTTATTGTCAAATATTGCAGACCTGCTGTCAAATATCAAAGTGGCTCAGAAGGGAAAGGTTTTTTGTTTGATTGGCTGGTGTGTTTTTAACTTAAGCTAAATAGAAGAAGAGTTAATTTAAGAGAATCGTCAATTGTAATTGCATTGGTATAAGAGAAAACCATGATGTTAAGCTCACCTATAGCTGCCTTTCCAGAGGCCTTTTGAACACTCTGGAAAGAAGGATTGATTCTGAAAAAAAAAACCCTTCTGCCACAACTACTGTTATGGGCTGATGCGTTATTCCAAGCAGCAAAACTGAGTTACTTTCCTGGTATTTTTATTTATTTATTTCCATCATGGATAATCTTTCCTGTTTTCTTGCATGGCTAGTAAAGAATTCTGAACATTTCAAACTAAGCATTTGGTGCTGACGATGGCCTTTTATTTGAATAAGAACTCATTTAATTTATGTGTGTTTTATTTACTGTGAAGGAAACCTTTCCCAACAGGTCACAGACAATTCCAACTGTAAGATGTGTCAAACACTGAATGAAGGAATGTTCTACTTTCTTCTACTTCGAATACATATTTCATAAGAATGTAATGTGTCGCAGCTCGCTTAGTCTGCTGTATCTGCTCAAGGAATTTAGCTAAAATCTGCTGAGAAAGGGAAGAGTTTGTATTCAGCTATGGTTTCTTGCATACTCAGTTTCATCGACTAGATTCCAAATATAGGTCTCAGTACAAGTCCTGAAGAAGGCAGCAATGCCTTCAAGAACATTCCTACATCCTGGAAACTTGTCAAGTCAATGATTATTTGATGTTTTAATAGGGAAACCATTGTGGGAGATGTTGTGGTATGGCATTAATTGTGTTACGAAGATTAATGCCTATCACTGCTCTGAGCATCAGTGTTAATTCTTGCTTCCATGGCTTTCCTATGTAAAATGTTGACTATTTAGATGAAGATATGCAAACTAGTGTAATATTTTTCCATGAATGAAGAGGGAGATAGCACATCATCACGACATGGAGTCAGTTTCTGAAATTAATATTCAGTGCGAGGTATTACTGTTCAGTCTGACAATTTCCTGTGAAAACAGGACAACAGGCAATCTTTACCAGACCTTTTTAAAAGTAATTCCTTTTCACCATGACTTTTTTGTGGACCACATTAATTAAAAGGGTCAGCAAACGTAAAGTCTTACACTTTGAAGAAGATAGAGGTCATGCTTCTGGGTTGTCCTTGTTTCTAATTATAAGAGGTTCTGTGTATTGAGGAAATTCAAGCAGATGTCCATAGCCAAGCTGTTATCTGTGGCTATCTGTTGAAATAAGGTCACATACAGATTCCTAGATATGCCAAAGTTTTGATTTGCCTTAGAAGTTTTGTTCTTTTTCTATTTGTACTAAAATGTGGCTGCTTCCTTTCCAATGGATGCATGTAAGGTTTGTGCTTGGTTGCTCAGCCTATCGCAGTTATTGAAGTCTTTTGCACAGCCTAGCCAGAGTAATCTGGGAACGAATGAAGAAAAGACTGTGAATACTGTCACTTTCTATCACTTCTGGACCAGTAAGATCAAAATCATCTCTACTGAAGTTCAGTAATTTAGGTAAAGTACTTAGTATTGCTTTTAGGGATATTTGCCATTAAATCAGGCTTTTGTTTTAATGTTATAGAATATTCTGCTTTCCCTAAGTATTTCCAAATGGCCCATTGTACTAAAAGTAAAAATTGTAGGGTATTTGCAGGACCAGAAAGCTTTTCAGCAGACAAAAAACTAACAACAAAGTTATTTTGATGGTATTTGAGAAATGCGTCTCAAACTGTGACCTATGATACCTTGAAAGAATCTTCCATTAAATATTAACTGATGTTGCAGAGATCTTTTTGAAGCTACAAAGGAGTTTTTTGTTTTGCTTTTTTTGTATGCTTCCTAGAATTGGCCTTATGCATGATGTAAGCCTTAGAAATGACTTGAAAGTAGATAACGCTTTCGTATCTCTAGCTGTTAAATTAATTGACAGCCATTAAAGTACCATACTGATGGACACTCCTGTTCTGCTGTTCTCACCTACTAAACCAAAAAGCATCTTTGAAAAAATTATATTCTTTTGTTGTTTCTGTTGCACTGAAGCTCCAATCTTTCATATTCTCTAACTGATGTTACTCCCAGTCATAATGGTAGTGCTTTACTATTCTGGCTAAGCCTTACCTAGGTGTAATTCATAAAGAAGTAGTTCTTACTATTGAATCTAAACTTTTTCCGGCTCTGGTCCTGTCATCCAGCATGCTGCAGTCTGTTTGGTGTAGCATCGTTGGCCTGTTTTAGAAACATCATCTCTTTTCTATCATCAGTCTTTCAAGGAAATGTGAAGTAGTATTATAACAGAAGAAACGCCAGTGAGTTTATTCTTACTGGATGGAGCAAGATGTCAACTAATCTGTATTGAAGCTTGCTTTCCAGTCAGCTCTGCACACATCTGATACTAGTTATATGTAAATTGTTTCTATAGATCATTTGCATGGTGCTCTCACAAGACCTTTCTGAAGTGAAGATAGAACATTGTTGCTTCCCTTTTATTTGGAAGGACAGTTATCTAATTTCTGTAATTAACTAAGTAATAACTGAAAGAAATGTAGTGTATTGTTGAATCAGTGTAGGCTGTTAATTGCATCTGTGTTAGATTCTAGGTGTGCATGAGTGGTTTGCTTATGTTTTCTGCTATTTTTGTTGAAACTTCATTAAAGTTAATTGGTCCAGAGTTCTGTGGTTGCTTCTTTTTGACGGAACTACATGTGGGCAGAAATTTGGTTAAATAGTAAATGTAGCTCACTGAATAAAGCAGTTTCAAATTTTCTGCATGCGGTTTCCTTAACTTGCAAGTGTAAAGAGAAGAGAGTGTAGAGCCAGTGTCTGAGAAAAATGGCTCTCTGAAGCATTTAGAGTATGCTAATGAGAATTACCATTGCCCTGTTTGCTGTGATGCCTCTTCTGAGGTAAAGCAGAGCTGCAGGAGTTGTGTTTCTCTCTGATAACATAGGATTAAAGTTTTTTTACTTTTTTGCTTACTCATCTTTTATCCTTTAGTGCATGTATGGCCCAGTAAATGTATCTCCATTCATTATATAGTCAGTGGTTTGTATTACAGCTCTACCAGTGATCTGATATATAAGCTTAGTCAAGTTATTTTGCCTTTGTCTACCTTGTTTTCACTCTTTTGTCCAGAGTTGGCCAATATAGCTTTGATCTTTAAGTGGCTTGCAACAAGCCTAGCTCTGGTGCTGGGGCTATAAAGATACAAGGCTAGCAAGAAGACTTCTGGGGTAGTGGGATCCCTGGATATGGATAGCAATGAACTGCTGAGGGCTTCTGGTATTTTTGCTACTGGGACCTATAATGTCTGCAAGCCCACAGTGATGACAGCTCCAGGGACCATTCCTGTTAGTGAAACTGTTTGTGTCACTGTTTCTCCTTTTGCAGCTGAGATTTTTGGTTCTTTGTTATGCAAAGGTTTTGGCACATGATTTAAAAGGTTGTGAAAAAGCTAATCATTTCAGACCTAGATGCTGAATGGTTTTCAGTGACTTTTGTGTGTTCATAAAGTACTCACTTATCAGTGTAAGACCCAACTGCTGTTGTGATGCTCTGGATAAACAGGAGTTGTGCAGTAATCACAGATCATGGACATACATTCTCAGTTCTCACAGCCTCAAATAGCTGATTCTGAAACTTGCTCACCTGGAGACTTATTGTGAGACTTTTCCACAGGGATAAAATTAAAGCTTAATGTAGGTAAAAGTGACTGAACATTTGTGTATTGAGACTAAGATTCATCTGGGTGGCAGGGACAGAAGGCATGTAACCATGATACTGTGGCATAGGCAGAGAGTTGCAACCTGCAAACTTGTATACAAAGTAGAGGATTTGGTGTCTGTGACTAAATCATATGGAATCATACATGATTCTAATAACACTCTCGAACCAATTGTGTATGTATTTCCTGTCTTAAAATGGGAAAAAAAAAGATAGCTGGCACAGATACTAAAGTTTGTTATGCTCTTATGAGAACTGCTGGTCAAAAGAGAATGTGCTTCCTGCATCTTCCCCATCTTTTCTTCTTTTCCAAAATCCTAGGGGTGAGTATTTCTAGTATTCTCAACATCTTTATTATGTCAGTTGTTTTACCCTCTAGAATAATGTCAGCATTTGCCACCATCTGTAACTGCTTAGCACATTCTTTTCTTATCTTTGTTTTTAGCTGTACATCCTTGACCCCTGGACCTAGCTGTGATCGGTTTAAGCTACATATCCCTTATGCTGGAGAAACACTCAAATGTAAGTTAAAAACTATTGCTATTGCATCTTGGCCTTTCTTTCAGTGTTATATATCATGCTAAGTTTTCCAGTGTGCCTAACTTATGAGTTTTGAGATACCTGTGTTTGTTTTTTCTTAAAGCTTCAGCTTTAAGGATATGTGACTGTAAGAACATCTGATTTTTAACATGAGTTTACAGCCTTCCTTGATGCTACGAATTTGAAAACATAAATCCTGAAAGCCAAAAGTCACCTCCCAGTATTTCTAATAAAATGTTATGACTAAGACAATCTCATGACCATTTTTAGACTCACTTCTGATTTGTATATGCTTTGTGCTGCTTCCTTCTCTTTTATGAAGAATTCCTTATTAAGCTCCAATGAAAGTAGTTGGTCTGATATTTTATGAGGTGTCTCTAAATAGTAAGTGCTATAATTGACCAAATTAGAGAAATGTGACTTTTTTTTTTTTTTCCTGATTTAGTGGTGTGCTTAAATCCTTCTTACCCTTGGAGGCTCATTTATCCACTCCTCTATTAGTTTGTTTTGTTTCAAAGGATTAGAAAAAAGTTTGCTTTTCTACGTTTTTAGAAGGTAAAAACCAGTTTTCTAAACACCTGATTTGCTGAAAAATGGTAAGGTTGTGTTGGTTTTATCTCTTAACAACTGAAATAGGAGAAGGGATGAAGAATTTTCAGATAAAGTAAAATTTAAAGTTTGCTGATTTTAGATTTAGGGCAGCACTGGTGAAACCACATTTGTAGTACTGTGTCCAGTTCAGTTCTACCTAGTGCCAGAAATGCATGGACATGATGGAATAAGTCCAGCAAAAGACCACAACACTGGCTGAGGGACTGGAGCCTCTATTGTACAAGGAGAGGCCAAGAGAGCTGGGGCTTGTCAAGAAGAGAGGGCTCAGGGCAAATCTTTTCAATGTGCATAAATACCTGATATGGGGAAATAGAGAAGATGGAGCCAGGCTCTTTGCAGTGATGGTCACTGTAGGGAAATGGTCACAAATTGAAATACAGAAAATTCTATTTAAATTTGATTAAAAAACCCCCCACCTTGTTTTGTGAGGATGGTCAATAAGTGGAACACAGTGTATTCATACTTGTGTAGCTTGTATTTGTCCATTCTTGGAAATACCGAAAATGCAACTGGATGTGGTCCTTACCAGTCTGCTCTTGGTGGCACTGTGCTGGGCTGAGGGACTGGATTAGGCAGTCTCTAGAGATGCTGTCCAAGCTCAGCTGCCTTGTGGGTCTGTGGAAATAATGCTGTCTGGAGGTGCGTGTACTTAGTGTGAACAGAAATGGTAAACACTTCAAACACTGCTTTGATAGAATCCATTTAGACTGCTTCATACATATGCTAGAGCTCTTCAAGACATTTAAATATGTTGCATTCCTTCTGTAGTAGTTTTTCTTGTTGTTATATAGTGTGCTGAAAGCCCTGCTTTATGAATATAAGTTAACATAATTACATTCCTTATCACTGGAAGTACTTTAAAGCTTCCATTTGGCACCTACAAAGAAAGTGGACTTTCCCAGAAGGTGGTCTAGAAGTTTGCTTGTGTGTTCGAGAGAGGAGCTAGGCTCGTGTATACTGTGGCTATTTTATCTATTCTAAAAGTATGAAATCATGGCTCAAGAGGCTTTACTAGTCATTCCCAAGGGATAAAAATGAAATAGTAAGTCCTAGCTAGCAATTATTTAAAGAAAAAAAAGGATATAGCTGTGCATTCATGCAGAATATTTAATAAGTAGCGGCCTTATTTATATGAAGCCAACTACCCTACCAGGTAGAATTTTTGTCTTTATTTAAACTTCTGCTCAAAAGAATGTGATACTGTGTAGCAGACTCAACCTGTTGTATCTTCATGTGTCCTGCAATGTGTGGTAGATTATACTTGAGACTTGTTTGATGGCAACAATCAAGATGCGGTAAAAAGAGGCTTCATTGAATGATACTGCTTTAGAGAATAGTCTTTTATTTCCTATGGGGTTGTAGTAACTTTTGTCTTTGTCACCATATAGGGCCTTACTAGTACATTCTGAGAGCTTTGCATCTTTACTTGTTTTTAAGTAGAGGCTATAATTGTTCCAGATTCATAAAGGAAAATTAGTAGATTAAAATGCCTGTATGCAAGAACATAAGAACACAGACTATACTAATGTATGAAATGACTGTAGTTCTGTTAGAATTACCTAGAAATATAGTTGTGGACTACGCCTTAAATTTAAATATTGAGAAATCAGCTGCTTATCCCTCACTCCCCAGTTCTTTTATTTTGTACATCACATAAGCTATTAAACAAAACAGTTATAATGCTACTGCTCTCTTCCACCTTCGCAAAACCCAAACCACACATTCTAACCATCCTATATATTTTAGTATGATAAATTGAAAGTGATGTAAACAAGTGTATCTTTGCAGAGGTACCTAATAATAGCAGTGAATTCAAGTAATAATAATACTCCACATTTCAGCATTACATGTTTGGAAATGCTGTGAACCATTCGGTCTCACGGCATGTGGAATAAATGGTGTGAGCAGATTTAAGAAAGCTTTAATAATTTTGTGTTTAGATCTGTAATGTTGGCAAGGGAAGGTGGCCGTGGTGTGCAACCAGAGATTTGTAGATACTTTGTTGTAGGCTGTTGCTAGATATGTTATCTTTCAAAGGCAGAATATTTCTGCAAAGGAAAGTTGCGAAATCTGACAGAATAAAAAGATTGGCTGAAAATACTCAAGATCACCAATGTACGGTCTTTATTATGTGGTACCGAATACAGGCTCAAGTGTGTAGTTCCTTTGTGGTTTGTGTTACATCCTCTTTGCAACAGATCAGATCTTTGCATGTCATCAATCATAACCGCTGCCACTGCACAAATACCCTAATATGAATCCTAGTGTGTTGAAAACTGTTGGTTTGCTGCTTTAGGGAAGTGTAACTGCATAGTCACAGTCCTTGTTTCTGAAAGACCAGAAAATTCACTGTTTCTCGAAAAAGGAGAGAAAGTGTACTAGCAGGCAAGGCATACTAGCAGGCAAAGCAGTGGCTGACTACCCATAGTGTGAAACAACTGTTTTGTTAGCTTTGGTAAGACCTTGTAAACGTCTTGTGAGTTAACAATGGCTGCTTCATAACTTCAATACGTTTTCTGGAGATCCAGGTAGTTACCTAATCGGGGGTGTTTTTCAGATGTCACGTTTCACCTTACTCTCGCATGTATTCCAAGCTGCTGGAATGTTATTCAGCTGTACCCAGGAAGCTTGTAGACATTGGAGATAACCACAATTTTATACTGGAGAAAAAGCTGTGTCCATGTTGTGGATAAATTTGTTTGTCGTACCATAAATTTTGTGTTTTCATGGCCAGAATGGTTAGAAAACTTGACCTTATTCTTGCTTGACTGTCAATTAAAATCTGAGGCAGACATTGTTTTATTAAGGTCTTCCAGCACTTAATGCTGTTTTGTTGAACTCAGTGCTTTCCTTTTTATTTTCATTTCTCAAAACTCGTAATTTTTGGCTCCGAGAAGACTCTGTTATATGCAGTAAGAGATTGAATCTGTGTTCCAAGGAGTTTTGCACATGCAAAGCTGTCCTTTATTGCTAGCTGGACAACAGTATCTGCTGAGCAAAGTATGGTATTCTTTCCAGAGAAGTACTTGTGTATTTTCAGCTGAAGTGTTTTGTAACTTGCAGGTATTTTGTTTTTTCTTGCTAAATCATCAAGGCAGATGTCACAGTGGAAACTGTCAGGATAAGCAGAGCTCTAAGCTGTAATGGTCTTTATTGAATAGTATTAATAATTAAAGTATAACATTAAGAATTGGTTCCTTGGTCATCGCAATTTTCTTCCAGTGAACCCTGGAATGTCTTGATTTTGGTTTTTCTTTATCACTCAAGCTTTTGCTGCTTCTTGCTGCTAAGAGAGCCTGACTCTTGGTGGTGTTTTGGTTTTGTGTAGGCTTTTTTTGCCTATGCTCTTCAGATTTTCTTTTTCAGGCACTGGTGCCTTCCTCCCTCTCTTTCTGTCTTTCAGTGCTGTCATCTGGAATTTCACAGTGATTAAACAGTGTGTTGCCCTTGCAATGCTACTGTTCTCTGTGGCCTCTTGAACTCTAGCATTTTAATCTTCTGTCTGATTTTCGCTGTTTTTCTGTGAGCGGATTACAGCTCTGGGTTCTACTGCCACCACTTTGGTTTCCTTGATCTCAAAGAATATTTCTTTTGTCTCGTTTAAAGCTTAGATTTTCCTTTTTTGCTTCTGATTTCTATTTTTTACTGTCTTACTCATTTTAGTTACAGGTCTTAGAGGAGGAAATCACAGTTTTGCTGCCTAAGTGGTCTAAGAATATTGCTCATAATATGCTGTACAGAATTTCATATGCCTTTATTGCTGTGATGGACAGCAACACCACAGCAAAAATAGAAATACTCCTGTGTCTTCTCCCAGTAGTAATTGTGTATTTACCAAAGTTGTGTTGTCATTCCAGGAACTGTATCTTTCTCACCAGCCAATTAATAATGGGCTCTACAGATAGTCTTTTACTGTATTTGATTTCAAGTCTCTAGAGCAAAAATCTTTGTAGTGGGATCCAGTGGCAAGTCAGCAGGTCTGCATTTAGTTCATTTAAATCCTGTCATACTGCTGAGTACACTGGCTTGATATCTTGGTTGTAGATTGTAGCGAATAACTGATTGTTTTTGTACCTGTAAAGACAGTTAAAAATGGCTGGTTTAGATAAGAATTAAGGATTATTTTATAGAGGGGATTGAACAGTGGGTTTTGTCCACAACTTGTGTGGCTATTAGAAGAGATACATTAGCATTCTGGATGGATGAATAATATGATTCTACTTACTGTCTTTTCCTTTTTAATATTCAACAAAAGCAGTTTCTTAGTTTTCCCAAAACTGATTCTGCACATAGGATTGGCCCCTTGCTTCAGCACTCTTCCATGTTATCCGTGAGTGCATTTCATGATCAGGGAGCATTCATATTTATTTGCTTCTTAAAAGCCAAATGGATCTATTTCCTTCATATGATGAATTCCATTCAGATTGGTCTTATTCCAGGCTGCGGTGGGCACATATGTTTATTCTATATACTTAGTGCTGGTTTAGACATTCTTGTGTTACTGAAAGCTGAAGAATGCAGATATGCTCTCAAAAGTAGAGTTTAGGAACTTAACTGGTACATTGTTTCTTAATTTTGTTGCCTTCAGGTAAACAGAGATGTTGACACTATGGCACTCTATCTTTCATTACTGCCAAATGCGCGGTATGATTAACGAAAGGAAAGAAGAATATCTCGAAAAGGAAATTATCAGGAAAGGAAAAACTGTATATAGGAGAGGGCAGTGGACAGCAACTGTAAGAATTTGAGGAATTTCTGTTTGAGAGTTACACCTGTCTTGCTTTAAGCCATTCCTTACTACTTTGTTAGAATTACTTACGCATTTTGATAGATGAGAGAAGAGCAGCGTGTGTGTGTGTGTGTGTGTTAAAATAATTTATAGATTTAAATATGATTTTTTTTGTTTGACCATTGGGAGCATATTATCTTTTCTTTTGAAATCCTGTAAAGAAAAATGTTTCAAAATATAATGCGGTTTGCCTGAGGAGATAAAAGGGAGAGAAAGTAATATTTTTGGGTAATGAAAAGAGAAAGATCTACCATGCACCTCTTTTCTTCTAAATTTGTCTTTGAGCCCATGGCTTTGTTAAAGTAATTTTAAATTCTGTAGTAGTATTTAATTATAAATGTAATTCCACTGAAGTAATTATTGGCTCGTATATCTATAGAAATGAGAGAAATAATATCTAAATGTGAAGACTTTGCTTTCTTTGTTCTAATAGTGGGATGGTCATGGTCAGTAGTCCTGACAACACCACTGTCAAGGGAATAACAGTTGAACATGAGGAACTGCATACTCATGGGCTGGAGATGCAAGGGAAAGGGTATTTGTTTCATTTATGTGGGAAGGAGAGAGAATGCAGGGGGTTTTGCTTTGTTTTGCTTTCCAAATTAAATTGGTAACAATTCTCAGACTGTTTAAGCACAATAATTTTGCAAATGGCTTTATTGTTTGAAAATCTTATGGCTTCACCCCAGCACGGTTATACTGAAAGAAGGTAAACCACCGGAAACTGTGCAATTATTAAACTAAATTTGCAATTGCAAATTGCTAAAAAATAATAAATAAATGCCAAAAACAAATGTGTAGTTCTAGCAGGTCAGGACAAACTGGTAGCTTGTGATTCAAACTATTGCACACTTTATGTTTTGTAAGCCCAGTGTTGAGACTAACATTAACATTAATGTGAAGTAAAACCAGATTTGCTGTTGCCTTGGCTGTAGTTTTTGTCTGAATACCTTGTATTTGACTGTAAAGAAGCATTTTTTTAATTTACGTGTCCTGCTCCTGCCAAGCAAACTGTTAACTGCAGTTTTAATTTCTCTGGTTTGTGGTATTTAACAAGAACAAAATTCAGATTTAGGATTGTTTCCCTTTAGTCTTTAGTCTTATTTTTTATGGTGTATTTTTGTGGAGAATATATAACTTATGAAAATAGCTCTTGCTCATAGTTGTGAACAGAGTAAACTCATTTTGTAGAACCCAAGCTTTTGAGAGTCAGAGGTGTTACCTTTTCTGGCCTAGTATGGTAAAATGAGCAAGACGTAAGTGAAACTCTGTGGAAGGGGAGAGCATGGAACAGAAAAGATAGGCCAGGGATCACATGGGTGAATGTCTAATATGGTTCAGAAAAAGCTTCTTTTTTCTTTCCTTTTAGCAACTGACTGAATGCCTTTGGATTCATGGCATAAGTGAGACTTGCTAGAATAAGATTTGACCAAGGGGATGCATTTTTCCTTTTGAAGTCCTTGGAAAAAAAGTGTTCCAAGGTTCAGTCTTCAGTAGTAAGATGCTGTATTTAACTGCCAGAATGAAAACCACTGATGATACAAAGCACTGTTTTTTTCTGTTTGCATTGAAGTGAAAATGCCATTTTGTTCTGAACTTTTTTGTCTTTAATGTCACTCAGCCTGTGTGAGGTTTGATTGTAGGAGAATAAATTAGGGTTTACATTTGGATAAAAACCTATGGTGCTGTAGGTAGGAGAGTGTTGCGTTTCTGGTTTAGTTAGAAAATAAGGACAGCAGCATGATTTGACTGCTTCATGGGGTTGTAAAGTGTTTTGTGTGTGTCTCAGCACTGGTGTTTTGTGATTGTATAATTAATGGGCACTGAAATAATAGTTTTGCTTATTTTGTAACCTGGAGAACCCTTCAGCCATGTACTGTATGGTGTTTTGGAAGATGACTATACTATAGGGAAAAATGATCTTGAGATACACACGGTTTTCAAAATTACTTTTACTAAAGGGACTTGGGAGTTTGGATTTGAGGCATGTTTATCCTAGGCCAGTAGAAGCAATTACAGCAATTATAAGTAACAGTAACAGAAAATAAAATATCACAATGTTAATTCTGTTCCTTGTACTCAGTAGCTCTGTGATGTCAGTAGATCATGAAAACTTTTAAAACCAAAATATCTGCATAGTTGGTCAGTCACTGTGATTAAGGAATGATACACCACTCAGCAGGAGAAAGGGGTGTGACAGAGAGTAATAAAGAACAGCTATGTGCATGTGAGAGAGGTAGTAAATGGTTTTGACCAGCTGCAGCCGTGATGTGCTTGACTTCAGCATGCCCATGCATCACCAGTGGTCAGAGAGGGTCCTATTCTTAGGTACTGGCCCTGGTTCCACAGCAGGAATCACTGCATGAATATGCAGCTGACCTGAACCTCAAATTGTAAAAGTTTATCCCTTAGCATTTTAAGCTAATAATGCCAATTTCAGTTTACTGTCATACTTCAGCACTCCATATGATGATGTACTGGGGGCTGCTGTGAGTTCACTTCATGTTGCTGTAGAACTGAGAAAACTGAGGGGAAACAAGTTTGTACCTGCTTGAACTTTCACATTGCGCTTACTGTCGCAGCTTTGCTGAAGTTCCCCTGTTACTGTGGAGCTCTCAGAGTTGAACGTGGTTTATGGCAGTCTCACTACTCTTAGAAGAGTCTTTGAGCCACCTGATGATGTAAGGTTCTAAAACAGCTTTTCACTAATCAAATATGGAGTTATAACATAAAAAATATGCAGTTATTTTGACCCTTCTTTTATTCTAAGCAGCCTTTTGTAGCGTATGTGTAGTTGGAGTGCAGCTCCTGGTGAGCTGAGCTGTAGTTATGTGCACCCTGTTTCATCAACTCTGTTTAAAACAGGAATGCAGAGAATGAAAAGCATGCAAATAGCAACTGCAATATGAAAAGTTTGCGTAAAATGAGTTACTTAGCGTCACATAAGAGCATGATAAAACCACAGATACAGTTCTTTCCTTCCGAGTAGCACTGGGTTACCTAAGTCACAGGCCAAGCTTTTTCATTGTGCTGTATTCTGAGTTATTCCTAATACACCTTTATCTAAGCAAAGATCAGTCAAAGAATGTATAAAGGTACCATCTCCTTCAACACATAACCTCAGAAGTTGCTTGCTCTGGATGTAGAAATTGGTGAGGTTGTTGCAAGGAACAATACACAACTTTTTAATTGTAATAAATATGAAGAAAAGGATTGAGTTATTGTGGCATAGGAACTATCCAGTCTAATAAATGTCAACTTTTCTTAACTCTTTGTTGCTGTATTAAGGTTTAGGCAGTCTAGTAATTGTTTTCTCTTACTTAATATAGGTGCATTTCTTATTGCAAGTTTATGCAGTATCCTCTAGGATTGGTGCCTGTTTTGTTCTTTGAAATGAAATGAAAGATTGATTTTGTTGACTGTGTTGGGTATTTTAACTGGCAGACTTCTGTTATTTCCCACGTCCCATACTTACATGCGCTCCTGACAGTTGTGATAGGAAGAAGTGCTTACAGGATAAACCTACACTGTGTTCTACTGAGTCCCATGATCAGTGAGTTCATGATTTAGGGTGATATTGCAGAGCATACCTACTGCAGCCTGGCTGTTGGCTTCTTGGTGGTGAGCCCTTATCCTTTGCAAATTAATCTTTACAGCATCCTTGCTTCCAGCAAGAGCCAAGATAAGTTGACAAAATATTAGCAGTCAAAACTGTCATGTTGAATGTCTTAATGTCTTGTGTAGGTACTGACTTCTTTCTTCTAATGCTTTCTCTTTCACAAATATGCTTTACATAAAGGCTTAGAGTTATGCTGTCATATCTTCATAAGAGGAAAGAGTGAGTATGGGTGGGTTTTTTTTTTGAAGAGCTCACATGCAAATGACCACCTCAAACTATATGAACTCTGAAGTGTGTTTACTAGTGAAATAATACAACCCAAATTTCTTTGCACTATCACATCGGTAATTAACTGTGTATCTTGTGACACTGGCAAGATGAGAACTCAGTGCCAAGTTGTGATGAAGTTTTATGGGTTTAGTTAATTTTAGTCTTTCCATTTAAATGCATAATACTGCATTTCTCTTGGCCTGAATTTGGATAGTTGGAATGGTTCCTATTGAACTACATGTTCTTCCTTCTAAGAGCTGGGGGTGGCAAGGAGACTAGGGAGTAAGTGCTACTAAGTTTTGAAAGCTTCAGTATTTTGAAAATTCCAATCTTAGTAGTTTGCATTTGACTTTAAGTTAATATGCCAAACACAGCAATCTAAATGTGGCACTTCTTAAAAACAAGATTACTTTTCTAGGTTGATGGTTTGAGGCAACCTTCAGTAGTGTTTGAATTGCCATTTGATATATGAAGCAATAGTGTATTTCATGTTTCATTGCTTGCAGAGGAGGAAGAAGCTGTGCCTCAGGAATTTGACTTCATCCCCCAAAACATCTGATGCTTATCTTGCATGTGAAGTTTTGTAAAATATATGGATATATACATGAAATATATTTAATGTAGCTATCAAAATTCATATTAAAATGTGTATCGTATGTACAATATTCTGTGTATTTATAAGCACATACATAAAAATGCAAACAATGTTTTCATTTATTACTTTCCAGGGGATATAATTTTCAATGCTCACTATCCTGACCTGCCACCAGATTTTATCTTTGGAGAGGATGCTGAATTTTTGCCAGATCCTTCTGCCTTGCATGTAAGTACCTCACTGTTTGAGAGCCTTATGCCATGCAAGAAGACTTGGCTTTTTTAAAATAGCTTCAGCTGTAGGAATTTTCTAACAATGCAGAATAAAGAGAAAAACTCACCTTTGTTCTCACTGTTATGTGAGTATAAACACTTTGTCTTTTAATGTGATTTAAAGTTGAATTCATAAATGTGGGGGTTTTGTTTTTTTGTTTTTTTGTATTTTAATCAAGATGACATTTATAATAACTGTTCAGAGTATCTTTAAGAAGATGTCTGTTTAATATTTGACCAACTTAAAAGGTCTGTCTCATCAGAAAGGATTATCAATTGTGTCTTTAAAAAGCACTTTAGAAAGTAGCATGATTATGTGTAGTGGTGCTGATTTCTGTTTTCCTGTGAGGAAGGATAGAGCCAGGCTGCATGTTGGAACCACTGCATCAAAGAAAGGTAGCTGCTCATATGTGTCAGTGTTACCATCAAGACAAAGAAATACCCTTCTAAAAGGTGGGAGGGTCAGGAATTAGCAATAAAATGTTTTTACACAGTTTTATTACTGTGGAAAAGAAATATCACAACCCGAAACCAAGCACTTTGTTGCCTATTCAAAATCAGCCTAAAGTAGTAAAGCCTTATTTGAAAAATCATAGAATCACAGAATGGTTTGGGTTGGAAGGGGCCTTAAGCTCATCCAGTTCCAGCCTTCCTGCCATGAGCAGGGACACCTTCCACTAGGCCAGGTTGCTCAAAGCCCCATCCAACCTTCTCTAATAAGAAGCTGTTTACGCTTTTAAAATTCTTCTTCCTCTCAGAAGTTACTAAAGCCATATTGAGGTATTCTGAAAAGAGTGTTTTCCTCTTTTGCTGTTCCACTCTCTTTGGGCGCTATTCTGCTGCCTTTGCAGATCTGAAGCCTTGTTTTAGGGTTGACAGTATCGTTTGTCAATAGGATTTGGGCACTTTTTTTTTGTTCCAGTAAGTCTGCGGTGCTTGTAGTTATGTTGCAGAGTTTAGTGGCTGTGTCAGAAAAGTGTGCCTTTGCCAGAGAGCTCTGCTGTAAATCCTGCTCGGTCACTTCCTCTGTTCTTTCAGTGTTTATTAGAAAGTTGGCCAAAAATCAGCTGACACTTTAAATATTTCATTTTATAGGGTACCTGTAAGGGTAAATGGGAGTCACTGGCACAAATATGCACCTAGGAAGTGTTCCTTAATTGAATTTTGCCTGCTGTAGGGCCTTGCTAGGGTCTTTGCATAGTCTTCTCCTGCAGCATCTTGTGTTTTATGAGCATGTCTCCAGAGCTCTGCAAGGCAAGTTAGAGGCAGTCATGCTGTACTGTTCAGTGCTGGGGTATAGGTGTCATGGTGGATGAACACAAGGCAGTGGCGACAGAGTTGAACACAACCTTGACTTATGATGTGACAGATGTGTTCTTTTTTGGTATTAGCTTTATTCACTTCATAGTAAGTTATATTAAGATGCTACACAATCTTAAAGTAATTAGTTTTAATAATTATTTTTAGCATACCTAGCAGAATTTTTAAAAGGTGAATATCTTCTTTTCTTTCCCCAATCACTTTGCTGTTCAGCTTGCAGGCTGTTTTGGGAAGGAGGCATGCTGCTGCTGAAGAGTTATTTGTTAGTCATTTATAGGAAAGTTTTTCTTTATATGATAATTCTAGAGTTGGTTTTACACTTTTATTTGCCACTTGTCCTATTCTCCCCTTTTTACATTTTGTTTTCTCACTATCTTACAACTTCCTGACAAGTATTCATTCTAGCAACTACCTTCTGCACTTGATGTTAAAGGAAGAGGAGCACTTTTTAATGTACTGAAAAGCTGAAATTAATAACAAATAGAAAACGAGGTATTAAATAAAGAGAATTTCGGGCATCTTGCAGAAATGCTATTCAGACGGAGAAGCTTGCTGGGAGTGATATGGTGCCATATTTCTCATGTGAAAAGAAGTCATTAGCAAGGATAAAAAAGTCTTTAGTTTTCTTTCTTTCTTACATTGTTCATTAATGATGCTTCTTTTGGGAGTGTTGTTTTTCTTCTGTCTAAGCATAGAACAGACTTTGCGTCCTGTCTGTTGGATAGCGTCTTGAAGAGTCATTCGCTCCTTGAGAGATGATGATATATGAACCAGCCTATTTTAAAATTAATTTAAAACAAACCAATAAAGAAATTTGCCAGTCTACAACATTCCTTTGGTCATTATGCCTTACTGTAGTATGCACTATGTAAATGTAACCTTTTTTGATAATGTTCTTGGTCATTCTTTGCAGTCCATCCTGAAGTTATTGAAGTGCATTATCTCTGCAGTGCATTCTCTCTCTGCAGCTGTGGTCTATGTGGGGTATTTTTGCTTTTGCATTTGCCATCTAATGTTCAACATGGTTTTCAGAGTTTTTCTTCAGAATGTTACATTAACAATTATGCTAAATATTTGAGTAAGTCCCTTTTTTCCACAAATCTCAGAGCTGTTTAATGAAGATAATTTTAGTTGAATTAGAAGATATTACCAGGATTCTTTAATGTGTTACCATGTCTTTCTATCAAATATAAATAAAAATAGATTAGCAAGTTGAATGTAATTTAATGCTCTTAATCTTGAGCAATCTTCCAATACTTTTGATGCAATCAAAACAAAATCTACCATGCACAAAGGCATGTAGATGGTATTAAATGAGGAGTGCAGTCTCCAAGTAAGTAATAGGTACAGCTGGATCTCTGGGAATTCTGATGTTGAGTCCTCTTGTGCTGCTCTCATCTGCCTGAATGTCTTGTTTTCTAAATAGAAGTCATCATGCACTAACATGGCTTGCGTCAGGCATTCTCCTTAGCTTGAAATAAGAACCAGGTACTCCAGATTCCTCAAGCTTATGTGGCTTTAATAGAGGCTGTCAGCAGAGCTCCCTGAAGACATCTGAATGGCTATGCTGCAGATGGCTTCAGTCACTCCTTCAGTTTCCATGGCCATGGGCAGTCCTTCAAGTTAGGTTTTCACCAAGCATGCTGACAGGTGTTCAGTTAAGCATCTTATAGGTAAACAGCTAAACCAAGATTCCAGAAATACTGCATTTTAAACAGTAGATGCTGAAGGTGAAAACTTCATACCATGATTTGTTTCTGTGCGTTTTTTTTTCCTGAGGAATTCCTAAACAGTTGGATCAATGTTTCTGCACTGGGGTGGTACATTGAGTGCTCCTTTTTTATAAGCAGAGCTAATCAACTGCTTTGTTAAATCGGTATTGCAATTGCAGAACCAAGTTGAAAATGCTCATTGAAACTCAGCTTTGCTTCTGTGTCTTGCACAAATATTGTAAGTCACTTCAGTTTGAAACTCATGTTGAGTCTCAAGTTTATCACTGCAAAATATATGCTTGTTTAAATGCCTTACCAGAAATGCTTACTGCGCTGGTCACAGGGTCTGATTGTGTGCGTTCTGATCTTATTCTAGAATGATGTAGCCCTTGAGGAACAACTTAACAGAGGGGCAACTGTTCCTTGTATTTTGGTTTTGAGTTTTTTTTGTAATACATTTCCAATTACAGTCAAAGGGCTGAAGTTCTTCAGGTTGATGATGCACTATTCACTCTTGCATTTCTATTCACACTTGCATTTCTATTCACACTAGAAACAAACTTGTTTATTTTTTCTTTTCATGAAAAGTGTCCTCAACTATCGTATGCATTTGATACTTGTGTATAGTATGCATAAATAAGATCAGCTTCTCTCAATGTAAATAAGAAGCTTCTTCCCAGCTCTAGTGTTTACTCATTTTGGACAACAAGTATTAGAAATGTATTTTAAAAACAACCTATGATTCACTCGGTTCTGATTAAAAATTCAGTTGGCACAAAACAAGATTAGTGATTGTGTACGGATGAGATTAATTTGGAGCTCATTACAATGACGACAGTTTGAGTAACAAGAATTGTTTGTTATGTTAGCCTAGTTGATTGTTAATGTGAGCCAGTTAATAAGTGAAGTGCTTATGCAAAATGTTAACCCCAGTTTTCCTCTGATTTTGAAATATATTCTGTTTGGCAAAGAGGAGACAATAGCAGTACATGCAAGCTGACTGTCAGTTTAAGGATTTAGGTTTCTTAACATCCTACTCCAGATCTCCAGCTAGTCTGCCCAGAATTATTCTGCCCACCTATCGATATCAGAAAGGCTCCATTGGCCTGATTGGGCATGGAGGCAAGAGGGCATTAGCATTTCCTGAAGCTTAGTAAGTGCTGAATGGGGTCCTTGTGGAATAGTATATATGGGAATACTTAGTGACCTGCATTGGTGTGGGAGAGGGAGGAGGGCATTGCCATCACAGAACTTCAGAGAATGGGCCACTGCTGTTCCCGTGACAGTACATAGTATTGGGAGGATTGTTTCCCTTTGTCTAATTGTTATTACTGAGTACACATTTCAGTCACTGTGGAGTTGATTCAGCTAACTGTGCTCATTGAATGAATTGGCTGTCATGCTCTGTATCTTCTGTAAAGCAGAGTTTATTTTAAGTTCTTGTATTTGTAGTTATTAGACTCCATATTTATCATTTGGCTATATGATGACTGTCATGAAGGCTGTATTGCTTGCTGTAACTGTGTTCAGAATCTTAATCATTATTACTGTCAACTTGCTGATTTAGCTTTTAATGAGTAACGTACCAATCCTTTAAACATCTCCCTATTCCATAGCTATTGTTCATTTACTCTCAGGTGCATGAGACAGATGCTTAACAGCATCAATTGTTCCTATGCTCACAGTAACTACAAAAAAAGCCCAAACACTCCTTATATCAGTGTCATGGTTTGAGCCCAGCGGCAAACCAGAACCACGCATCTGCTCTCTCACTCTTCCCACTTCCTCCTTCGCTCCCAGAGGGATGGGGAGGAGAATGGAAAGCATGTAACTCCCACGGGTTGAGATATGAACAGTCCAGTAACTACGGTATAAACATAAACCTGCTACCTGCTGCTACCGCCAATACTGATAATAAGAGAAATAACAAGGGAAGAGAATACAACCGCTCACCACCCACTGACCGATACCCAGCCTGACCCGAGCAGTGATCTCACCCTTCCAGGAAACTGCCCCCAGTTTTTATAGTGGGCATGCCTTGCTGTGGTATGAAATACCTCTTTGGTTAGTTTGGGTCAGGTGTCCTGTCTCTGCTTCCTCACGGCTTCCCCTCCACTCTGGCAGAGCATGAGACTCAGTAAGTCCTTGATGAGAGTAAACATTACTTGAGCAGCAACTGAAAACATCAGAGTTATCAGTGCTGTTCCCAGGCTGAAAGTAAAAAATACAGCCCTGTACCAGCTACTATGAAAGAGAAAAATAACTGCTGCTGCTGAACCCAGGACAATTAGCTAGTGCCATTTGAACTATTTTGTTCTAAAAAGTCAGTTGTATTATTGGCAAAGACGCAGGTGTTATGTGTTGTAGTATGAAAGCCGCACATAAGAGCAATGAGCACGATTGTTTTCAGAATGTGACATTAAACATTAAAGTCACACAGTGGGTTCTCTTTGTCTGGGAAATGTGTGGGTAAATTCAAATTATTTTGGCATTACTGTCACTTCTACTTGCTTTATTTGGGATGGCAGCAGCAGATTTCATTCTTGGACCTCTAACTTATTACACTTGTACTGAAAGCCTTAAATTACTTTGTTATCAGTTAGACTTGGGGAATTTTAGTGAAACAGAGTGCAGGATTGGATCCTGCTTTTTATTTGTTTTTTTTTTTTTCTTGTTTTAAACTTCTTTATATTCACATTTTTGTGTTCACTTTTTAGTCATGTCCTTACTTTCTATGTCAAGATGTGTTTTGATGATTTATAATCCAGTGCTCTTTGTTGTTTAATTTTCTAAAACAAATGTGAGTTTTGAAAACTGTTTGTGTCTTTCTATGTCAATCCTACCTGTTTTTATGTATTGAGGATGTATGTGTGCGTATATGTACACATATGTTTGGTAAATGCGTGGGGTTGCTGAGGTTTGTGTGGTATGGATAGGCAGTGGGAACAAAGTCATGTTCTATACCATCAGAAGGGTAATTTAAGTCAGGACCTATACCAACAGAAGAACCTTTTGGCCAATATTGTTGGCTTTTATGGTATACTTTTTTGTCCATGTTTTCAAACAATAGAGTTATTGCTCTTTAAGCCAGACCTGAAAGAATCTAATTTTGGGTGTATTTTGGTCTGAGTTTGATGTCTGAGCTCCATGTAGTTCCCCCAGGCAATCCTCATTTTTTTCATCCTTGACCCAGCTAACAAGGAGTGTCACAAACCAGGCATGGGTTTTCTGCCTTTTATTTTTGCTGTGCTTGTACTTGGTTTATGCCCAAAAGAGGATTCTAGCTGGGAATCCTCTCCTGGGGTTGCCTGCAGCTTGACTATAACCTGTGTGAGGCCAGAATTAAGGAGGTCCTTTTGAGAAATCTTACGGTGCCGAGAGTGAGGGTTAGGATTGTCTGTGTAGCCATCTGGCCCAGTTCAGCAGAAAGGATTCAAGAGGATGACAGAAAACAAGGTTTTCCTATCATTTTTCCATTTTGTCTTCCTTCAAGGCCTTTCTATAATAGGAAATTACTCCTTTTTCTCCTTGGTTTAGTGTTCTGAATTTCTCTTCTAACCCTTCCCTTTTATTTGTCCTCTTAGTCCAAAACGTCAATATTTATAGGGCTGAGAGGGAGTTAGCTACATTGTATTACTTTGTAATTTTCTAGTCATCTAAATCATTGTATTTATTTACATTACTTTCGTTTTCCAAACTTCCAGCATTTCCTAGCATAGTTTGCAAAACTTGGCTTTCTGTCTCCAAGTGTAAGCAGAAGAGAATATGCTGAGGTCCATAGTTCTGCTTTAGTTAATCACAACATTTTGGCTGGTCTTTTCACCTAGCAAATCCAGAAATTGGGAAAAATATGCACTGTTTGATATCACTTGCTTAATTTTGTTGGGAAGAAAATACCTGCTAAGCCGGGTAGTTTTGCCTTTTTTGTTCTAATCTTGCTAGCATAAAATGCAAAATTAATTCCATTAGTTCTCTGAAGGGCTCAGTGGGGAAACATTTCCTTTCGTTTTGTGGCAGAAGCTTTTCTGATAATGCAGTTCCTCCCCAAAACGTGGCAAATCTATAATATTAGCTCTTAAAATATAGTATTTCAGTCCAGGAAATACTTGTTTCAGGAGAACATTAGGAATGCTTATGGATCATTCGACTGAAGCAAAGTGGGAGAGACTATTTTTTCTACCATACTAACTAATGTGTGTGTGATGAGAGACTTAATGATTGTAGACTAGCAAAATAGGGGAAAAAACATGCAATGACTTTCCATTCATGGTGTATATTAGTTAAAAAAAATATAAGAGTTTTTTTCATTTGTCACATGAGTCTGACCATCTTTCTCAAGGTTACAGACTTAGATGAGCCAGAAGGTTGGACCAGTATAGCAGATGCTTAAATCTTAATGTAAAGGTTGAAAAAGGTGTTTAGGCTTACATTTCTTTCAAGCTACGTCTGTTTGGCTTATACCTGAGCCCAGAGTACTGGTCTCATGAGTTCCTGGATTCTCTCTTGAGTTTGTGTTGAATTAATCTTTATTACTTAATGAATTAACTTATTTCTTAGGTTCTTATTTCTTACATGCATAGGTTTAGTTTTAGCTGCCTTATGAGCACTTGCAAAATCATCACTCATCTCTTAACTAGTTCTTGCATGGCAGGAGGGATCATGGGCTCATCTTTGCCCTTCTCTGACCCCTGGAGACTGAAAGGCTAGTGGTGAGACAAGCTTGCTTCTAATTCTGGGTGTGAGGGAGAGCTGAGCAGGCTGTCAGTGAGCTGGTGCACAAGTTGAAGCTTAGGCTGTGCCTAAACTTACACTCTCTATACAGCTAAAGCTGTGCTAGGTAGCTTTGTCAATATATATTCTTATGCTTTTTAGCAACGTACCCTTGCATGACTGAAATCTGAATGCATTTTGGACTTAGTTGTTTTTGGTTTCTTTCTTAACCCCTTTTTATTTAATTTGTGCTTTTAATTTACTAGTCCAGTTAGATACTCTCTATTTCCATCTTCCTGATGTTCCTTCCAATTCTTCAGGGGTTTCGCCAGTGTTTATGTGCAAGCTCTTTTAGAGTGCTAGGCAATCCATCTCACTATGGCACTTATTCCAGATATTTTCAGATTTCCTCTGAAGCCCATTTCAACATCTGATGGTCCTCCGGGCCACTTACTCTGTCGGCTGTGATGATACACCATCAGAGATAGTCAATCTGTATTAGTACCTTGTACTAATGTATCTTGCCTTAAGGATAAGTGAAGTCTATTAACATGAACAAGAGAAAAACCTAAGTTGTGAAATGTGTAGTTATGTTAGATAGCAAATGGAGGGGGACAGACACAGTATGCCCTCAAATAGTCTTTAAGGGATAGTTGAAGTCACTGAATCTGCAGTTGTTCCCGTAGGCAATGACTGTTGAGTGTGTGACTTGATGCCTCCCAACATCAGTTGGTTATGTTGCTCAGTATTTTCACAATGGCAACTCAAAGTCAATGAAGACAAAGCAAAAGGTCCTCTTTTGGCTTGTCTTTTGCATCAGTTTTCAGAGACTTTGACCACTTTCAGAGGCTTTTCACCACTTCTCATTTAAGGAGCTATGTATAGCAACTCTTCCACTGGCTGTTTTAAAGGCATCCAAATCTAATGCTATCTATTCCAATACGATCACTGTGTATTAACTGTTATTCCTTTTCTGTAGGAGCACTTAAAGGGATTTCTAGACTTTGTGAGGATAGTTTTAGAAGTACATGGAAGAAGCTGCGGAACTTGTTCAGATTTTCTCAGTGTATTATGCTGCCATTATTAACACTGTGAGTTAATAATGTTAATGTTAATAATGTTAAAGTCCAGCAAGGTCTTTTTTTTGTGGCCAGTCAGGTTGATCTCATAATGCCCTAGTCTCCTTCACTGTCTCTTCCCCTTATATTCAATAGGCATCAGTTTTTCCTCCAAAGAAGCACAACTTTCTCTGTTATCACTAATGGTTGCCTGAGGAAGCAACAGGATTGAGCAAACAAAAGACTCTTCAGACAGATGGTGTCATGTTGGAATAAAGTAGTGATAAGAGTGAAAAACTTGCTGTTTAAAAAGGGCTCTTGAGGTGAAGTGTTATCATTGAGACGTTGGTCTGTTCTCTGGCCCACTGAGGACCTGAAGAGTTGGAGCCTATTCACACTACCAGCAGTGCATGACGAGTAAATCTGTAGATGGAAGATGCACATGCATATGTCTTGTGTTGGAATGAATCTTGTCTTCATGCTTTGTTCCTTTTACTTGCCATGTCTAGTTAAATATGTATGCCTCTGGTAATAGACTGCCAAGGGGGGAAAATGTTGTATACTCACATGGATTAACTAATGATTAGTTCATTGGATTCCCTATCCGAGGAATTATATGTGCTGAGAGAATTAAGAAATTCCTTCTTGGAACAGATAAAGGTACCATCTGCTTTCCAGGAGAGGTGCGCTGGGAGGTCTGGAAAGGAGCAAAACTTGCTCTTAATCCCTTAGCAAAGTAGGACAAGAAATTCTTCCGTGTGCCAAGTCTTTAGGAGATTAATTAGACAGTATTGTGCTCTCTCCCTTTGAAAGCAGGCAGTTGTAGCTTTTAAGGGTCTGATTAATCTGTAAGAGAGCTCTGTGGTAGAAACAGGCAAACTTCTTCAGGAAGAATGCACAATTTAAAAATGCTGTCCTGGGCTTAACTACACAGTTCCTGCATCTTAACAAAGATCATCTCTATTTTATCTGCTCCTAAAACAGGGCATAGGAGTAACCTGTAGTAACCTTTGGAAGTTTAGTTTGCTCCTTTTTGCCTCTCTTTTTTGAGAGAAAGTGATGCACGTATTCTAGGTGAATACAGAGGAATGTTCTCCATGTGTCAGATATGCTGGGGTTTATTTTAGAGTTGCTTTTGGTATGGGATCATTAATCAAGAATCACGCTGTGTGTCCAGTGGAAGAAAAGAGGGAAGATAATTTTATACAAAATGTAAGGTGCTTTTCCAAAAGCAGAATTCATTTCTTAATAAGTTGTTTTCCTGCTCTGTATTTTCATGCTGATTTAAGGCCTTCAGGTATTTGAGGTTAGAGCTAAGCACTTATAAACTGCTGTAATCTCTGCATTCAGTTTTCACAGCCCCTCACTAAAACTTAAAAAATAAAGTAAGTGTTGACTATCCCAAGCTTTGCTTTATGCAAAGCTTTTAATATCTTTTTTATATCTTTTTAATATCTTCAATAACTTTTTATCTGTTATACACAAGAGCTAGTAGAGCGCACAAGGTCTGTAAGTTCTTTGGTTGTATTTGCCATGACAGAAGTGCTCCTGAGTTGAACTGTTTTTATGAAATGTTAAGTTTTGATGTTTGCTTGTGCCCAAAAATGATCATTTTCAGCAGATCACTCCAGAAAGTTGTTCCAGTGGTGCTTTGGGGGAGGGGGGGGTATGAAGAACCTGTGAAAATAAGATGACAAGTAGATGGCATGTAGGTTTACAGTGATTGATTTGAAGCTGCAGCCTGTAGGATGTTTAAGTGCTGGCTGCTAAGAAACTGAAGCCTTTGAAGTTGTTCTAACACTCCAGCCCTGCAAATACTGTGAAAAATATCTGTTGATAGAAAGATGTGAGCATATGGCAGATAATTATCCTGTGCCTTTCTCTGTGAGCAGTTTCCCTGTGGTGGCCCATGAAGACTGTAGCGAAACAGGGACTGAAACCAGGTATCCCAGTTTCTAGACTAATGCTGTACCCTCTGGACCTCTATGTATCTCCTCTGTATTTATGCGGAGCTTAAGTGCTGATGTCACAGCACGATCTTTTCCCCTTTCAGGTAGAAATTTCCTTTGGTACTGATTTTAAGCCGCTGCAGTGTGCAAGTTGCATGCATGTGGTGTGCAGAGATATAAACAAAATGCAAATCTGTACTTGTGTTATTCTTTATGATAATTCTGGATGAAAGATCTGTAGAGATGCATTACCGCTGTTATGGGCTAGGGTGGTTTTGTTTACTGATTTCTTTCCTGTGGAAGTGAATTTCTTGCTTAGAAATATAAAAGTACACTATGTAAGTTAATTTCTTGCTTAGAAATATAAAAGTACACTAACTTAAAATAAGATCTTGGTGTTGTTTCCTGTAGTATAGCCAGGAAAAACAGTTACAATCTGTCTTCTTTAAAATCACATTCCTGGAAGATATTCTGGCAACCTGGATATTTAAACACATTTTCAAAGAAAAACAACTTCAGATCAATTAGAAATTATCGTATTTTCTTTCTGATAGCATAGAATTATAGTTCACTGCAGACATTGCCTGAAGTTATGAAATAAGCAATAACCTGTGAAGGAGGCTATGAATTAGCTGCTCATGGAACATGAGGTGCATTATGTTCTAAAAAAGGAGGAAGAGGTAATCACAGACACTGAGTAGTTCACAAAGCTTCTCAGTTAGATTTTTGGAAGGATAAAGGAAAGATTGCAAAGCACAAAATGTTCCAGAACAAAATTTAAATGTGGTTCCTTTGCCAGAAGTTGAGTAGCATGGCTACTTTGGAAAGCTGAAGTCTGCATGTTTTTGCTAGTGGGCCTGAGAAGCTGCTTTGTGGGGGTGTTTCACTTGCCCCACCTCTAAGAAGATCTCACTAAAACTGATACTGTCTGCCTGCAAATTTTGTCTCTTCTCGAAATCCAATTGGTGTCACTGCTAATCATTTAAATGAGTTACTGTTGAAATGGCTTAATTTTCACTCTGTGGGTGGCCTTACCATATCTTTGCCTCTTTAGACACACTTTTAAGGGTATTCGTGTTCTCAGAACCTTGGCTGTGTCTTATGGCCTAAAACCCTTTCTCAGTCAAACTGCTTACTTGCTATGGAACCAACTCCTGTCAGGAGACAGGATCAAAAGCCAGAGAAATTGAAGATTGACTTTGCACCCCAACAAAATCTATGGGTTTATACTTCTTAGTGAAACTTAATGCTCTTTGGTGAGCTTGTTTAAATTAATATCTAGCAGATCTTCAGAACAGATCTCCTAAATCACTTTGCATTTCTCTAGTGTAGACATACTTTAATGGATGCCTACTGTTGACTAGGCTTTGTATAATACCTGAATATTGTTTTTGTATTGCCACACAGTGTGAGGTGAAGGGAGGAGTTAGTGGACATACATGCTATTGGTTAATTACTCCAAGGTCTAGAGTTTTCGTTTTCTCAAAGATCTTATCCTGAAACTTCGACCAATAAGGAAAAAAGCTAGCAATTGCCAGGGAAGCTTCCACCACAAAAGAATATTCAGCTTCCTTATGTTGAATTGCTTACTCACAGATAGGTAAATAATTACTGTGGGCATTGATGCTCTGTCTATGGAAGTTCTTGTTCCATTGCATTTTAATTTCATTCCCTACTGGGGAAAATGAGGATTAGTCTGTCGTCACTGATGACATTACTGGGCTTTTGTAATACAAGAAAATACATAGTCATCTTGTGATGCTACTAAACTGTACAATATATGATTTATATATATATGCATACCAAAATACATAATCATCTTCTGATGCAGTATGACCAAGCCAAAAGCCAATTAAAAGCTTGAAATTAAGATGTGAAAATCCTAGGTTTTTTGAATTATGGAAAGACATGAGAGCAGTGTCTAGACAGCCGTAAACTGTTTAACTGAGCCTCCATGCGTGTGCTCAGAAATGACAGGTAAGTTCTATGAAAAGCTGAAAAAAATGATACCATTAAAAATGGTCATAACCAATCTGAGATATGAGACAAGCATGAATGCAGATCTAGTTGAAGATGCACAGTCTGAGTTGATTCATACTTGTATATTGTTGTACAGTGGGCCACTTTCAGTCTAGCTGGCTAACTTACGAGAAACTTGGAGAGTTTGCACTGCAGAGTTCACTTAAAGATATTTATTGGCAAACAAGAGAAGAAATTGGATCCAACTCTGTATTTCTTTATTTTAAATGCTTCAGTGATTGTTCTGTAAAATTTGATTAACTCTCTGGAAAGTCTGCAGAAATCTCATTTCAAATTAGAAATGATTTATTGAGTGAAATACCTAACTTAATACCCCAGTCAGTTTGGTCATTTTTTTAATATAAAATTCATTTAATTTGGAATTCTGTAGTAATTTCAGATTAAAAAACCCTCTCTTTTTTAGCATGCATGACATTCTGGTCAAATGCTATGAATGTATAAATTTTGTCAGGGACAAAATTGAAGGTTATATTGAGAAGACCAGAAGGAGATTTTGACAGAAGCTGCAGAAAGCAACAAGTCTTTTGCTGTGTACATATTTGCTGGTTATTTCTTTAATTAGATTTTTCATACCTGCCAGGCTTCAGCAGCCTGGCTGCAGAAAATGAGGTTATGTTTGTTCCAGGGTTTTTCTGAAATCTCATAATTTTGAAGTTGCATTCAGAGCATAATTCTTACACAAGGTTTGAGTTTTGTGGCAAAACTTGGATGCATGGAGCACAGAAATACTGGAAGCTCACTTTGTTCTTCTAATGTTTTTAAGTATTTTAAAATAGTATTTCTTTAAAAAGCTGCATTGGCGAGGGTTGGAATACAGGCACACAATCAGAACGTAAGAGCACAGGCTTCCCTTTTCGCTTCAAAGCCTTTAGTTTAAGATTTTGCTGAATATAATGCTGCATGGCTAAATAGAATTTTATTTAGAAGATCTTTTATCTCTGAAGGAGGAGGTCAGTTTACTGTTGCAATGAGTCACTACTCATTGACTAAAGTGACAAATCCTTGTGTGTTCTCAGAAGAATCATTATAATGCTGAAATTGCAGTGATTAAGACATTCTGCAAGAGATCACATCAAATTCTGCTTTAGTTAGGCTTCAACAGTGTATGTTACAGGTAGTTGGTTTCTTTGTCTTTGATTTCAAAAACAGAAGAAAGATTAAAGAAGGTACAGTTTGAAACTGAGAACCATGTAGTATGGATTTCAACATACTGTTGAAATTGGATCACAATAAAATGGTTTTAAAGTATTTTCAGGTCAATAAATGTAATGACAAGGGCAAATAAGCAGCACTTATATATTTAAGAATCTTTTCATATGTAAATATGTCATTGTACTCAGATGGGTTTGTGTTAAAATGTAGAAGATTTCATCTTCTGAACAGAGCAGCACTTGTGCAAAGTTAACAAAATGGGCAGAAATGCAGTGGCTAACTGCCAAACAGAAACACTACAGTAGTATAATTCGAAAGTTTAAAATGAATGTTTATTTAAATGAGAATTTGTGCTACAGAAAATTTGTTTTACCATTGTATATTTACTCTTTCATCAGTAAGAATCTGTTGAAATTGATGTATGCACTGGGTGGGTAGTTGAATTTTTCTCCAGGTGATTTGTTTTTATAGCCAGTTTGTACTTGGTTTGAATCTTTATTTACTGAATAAAAGGTGTTTAGTAAGGATCCTGGAGTCAAATAATTCATTTTAATTCATGTAGCTTTAAGGCAATACAGCATAAAGACTGTTTTTATGCAGTGTTCTTGAATTCTTTGAAGAGAGCAGTACTCTAGCTCCATGCTGGACAGATAACAATGGATTTCCTCTTGCTCAGTTCTTTTTTTTCATTCTGTAGTGTAATGTTATTTAAAAAACAAAAGGTTTGGTTGCATTTAGGTCAGTTATTAAAATATTGCTGGTCATTTCCTTTGACAGAACATTTCTATTGTGTTATACCAATGACATTAGGAGGAAAGGTTATTCCCACTTGTCTGGCTGATATCAATACATACTGGCATATTACATCCTCTGGCTTTCTGGAAATGCTTTATTTCAGCAGCAGCTTGGGAACAGGAAATTTAAGGCTATACTCTGTCTGGTTTTAGACTGCATGATACAAAATATGTTTCCTAGAAGACACTGTGTACCTGAAAAATTTTGTAGAATTGAATAAGCTTAAATAGGTCAAGGTGGGATTAGGTTTTTATGAGCGGTAGATGCAGACAAGGTAGAACAAGGCTTTTAGTGTCTTGGTAGTATATATTTGAGGAACTCAGATGAATCACATTAGTATCTCAACCAGTCACCAATTACTCCAGGAGGTAGTTTACTTTTTAAGATATGGAAGTGATAATATTCTCATTTTATTCATGTCTTACTGACTAGAAGAAAAAAAAAACCAAACCAACAAACCCAAACCAGTGCTTCTACTTCAAGACATCATCAGATGTAAAGCCCTTGACACTGTGGTAGCTTCTAAGGACAGAGGTTTGAGGAGAACAGTTTATTCCAGTAACTGTTCATTGAACTGTTCATTCATCCGTGTAAAACAAAGTAAATTGTGATCAGCAGTTATGTCCTGTTGTGTTTTTTAAGCTGAGCCTGTCAGTCTTGGGTGAGCCTAAATTATGTCAATATCAGATCCTTTTCAAATCTGTACTTGGGGCAGGTGTTCCCATACGTGCTCCATCTGCATTCTAACATCATAAGTTTTTCTTCTTAGCAAAGCAGGAACAATGTCTGTTTCTGAAGAATGGGAGCTCCACCTTCCAGAACTCTTGTTTCCCCAACCATTTTCATGTGACAGCAATGTATGTTTTTCATTGTAATCACAGAAATGAGTGATGAGTAGACAGTTAATGCAGCACTGCCAGCCACAGTCATTCAAAAATCATGAATCGTGTTGCTGAAAGTCATGACCTGGTTTTCTTCCAAAGCATGATCTAAACTTTGCATTTAGTATTATGGTGTAGCTTTGTCACAAAGCTTCCATGTGCCTTTAGTATCAGTATGGAAGGGGGAGTGCTTGTCTTTCTGTTGCTGTAGCCAATTTTGGTCTCTGTTCTTTCTTAATTCAACAGAATTTAGCTTCTTGGAATCCTTCAAACCCTGAATGCCTCCTCCTTGTTGTGAAAGAGCTTGTGCAGCAGTATCACCAATTTCAATGCAGCCGATTACGTGAGAGCTCTCGTCTCATGTTCGAATATCAGACTTTACTTGAAGAGCCCCAGTATGGAGAAAACATGGAAATCTATGCTGGCAAGAAAAACAACTGGGTAAGCTATTAAGAACATTTCTGCCAAAGTACTTTTAGTGGCACTTTCATTTTAATAAATGCAGCTCTTAACATTGCTAAACTTGAGTTGTTTCTGTGAATCTCCATGCCTTGTTTCAAATGGAGAAGACTTCTATTTGACTTCATCTCACGTTCTGTGTTCCTGTTTTGTACTTTATTGTTATTCCACTTCCTTGGTTGAACCAGATTTTCAGGTGAGTAACTGTTTATCAACCTGGTGTTAGTTCATCTGAGTTATAGATGAAAACTAAGAATACTGTTGAACGGCCTGTGCAGTCTTTACAGGTCACAGTATAGTGTTATTTGGAAGTTCGAGTTAGCTCTGAAGATTTGAGAGGCAGAATAACAGTGTTGGTGTGATACCCTGACCTAATCAGCCTGCTTAGAAGTAGGATGTATTAGGGTGTGGTGCCATATTCTGATTGAGTTGCTGCAGCTGCCTGTGTCCCTCTGGCATTTGTTTAAGCTGAGATGAGTTCTTTCAGGATCCTAAACTGGAGAGGAAAAAAACCCCAAACACCTAAATTTCTGCAGAAGGACAGTAGGAGGTGACATGGGGTTAGAGCCGTGACCTTGTAGGGCCATGTCTTCGTACAACACTTAGACATGAAATGGGCTTATCTGTTTCCTGAAGTTGTATCCTTTGCCTTAGGAAATGTGCCAGCTGCATAGAATCGCTCCACGTTATACCATCTCATCCTCCTAAAATGAGGCTACCGGCAGTGTAGACGTTTTGGTTTGTGGGTGTTTTAATTTTTTAGGTTTTTTAAAATGGATCTCTGCCACAGAGTAAGCTTTACAAAAATCAGGGTTTTTGCACTGGTGATATATATTTGTCATGGGAAGTTTGGAGTAGGATATATCAGGAAATAGGCAATTTTGTTTATGCTAAATACGTCCCCTCTTACTTTCCTCAACAGCATACTCTCAGGATATACTGGCCTTCAGAAGCAGCATCTTCTGAAATAAATGCAGTCTGAAAATCGATGAAAATTCAGCATTCCTGGTATCAGGGCCTAAAATTCAGCCCTATGTCACTTTAATCAGCCTTAAGTTACAGGTGACGCAGGGATGTTTACAACTCTCAGTACTGTTTTTCTTTTCTTAGACAAGTCACATAGGCTTTTTGTTTTAAGCCAAGTAAAATTTATCAAAGAATTTCAGATTTCTTATGTTCATAGATCAGAATATTTCATTAATTTGTTCATAAATGTTATTCTCTATAGCTCCCATCACAAACAACTTGGCACATCTGTAAATATCATCAGACTGATTTATTGAAATGCAGAAGGCTTTCTGAACTGTATTGAGATTTTGTCACAATTTTTGACAGCTGCCAAAATTCTACTCAAGACTGTAGAAAACTATGGCTGTTTTCCTTTTTTTTTTATATTGGAAAGCAGTATCTGCTTGAGCCTTTTAAGTCTTTCCTCAGTCTTTGTTTGGTGACTGAATAAACAATTTTTTTTCGCATTTGGAATGATGTCTTAGTTAAAATTATTCCCACAAAATAAATCTTAAATATGTTTTGGGATAAATCCTTTAAATCACCGCAGGGCTATTTGAGGTTTCTGTAGTGTGTGCTTTGTTTTCAAAGTTTATATTCTCTATCAAGAAAAGGCTGAGAGCCTTGTTTGGAGATTCTCTGAACCTTGTATATACGTGACAGAGGCTTGTTTATGAGTGTCCTAAAACTCAAAGCTATGAAACTAACTTGTGTTATTTTTCCTGTCCTTTACAACTGTTTTGTTAGTCTTGTTTATCAGGGCAACAGGAGTTGCATCTTATCTCCTTTTCCTGGAAGTCATTGAAATTCATGTTACTGCCATCTCTCAGGGATCAGTAGTAACTCACCAGACTTATGAAGTTATCATCTATGAGTGAACCTTGCGCAGTGTTATTAAAGCAATAATAAGTGCATAGTTAAAACGATTTGAAGAGGAGGCCTCAATTCAGTGCTGTGTCCAGAAATGGAACAGAAATTTTCTCTTATACACTTATTCCAGAATCTCCAATTTCTTGAAGTGGTCTCCAAAGTCTATGACAAATAGACACACCATTATCTAGCTCAGCAGCTTCATGTTGGCAGAGTACTGACTGATACAGATGCCCATTAACTCTATAATCTCTCGATGCTGTGGCAAAAAATTCATTTGACTTGACCTGATGGCTGTGACCAGGTGGTTGGATTTGGGTAGGAGAGTACCATGGACAGGGACTGCTCCCTGCCCCTCCAGAACACTTTGAGAAGTAATGCTCTGCAGAATAATCATGGTTGAAAGACACAAAGATCTAGTCTGTGAGTCCTTATTTGCTTCCATGTCTTGGAGCAGCTGATGTTTTGATCTGAGGCCATTCATCTGTTCAGTGGCAATCCCTGTTCATCAGACTTGGTATTTTACCAGAAATAACTTTCTGGATTTTATGGCTAGTGTCCCGTGGCATTTTTTGGCATTCTTGTAGACAAGAAGCACTGTCTACAATATCCGTTTCACTCTGAATAAAAAGCAAGTGCCCTGACTGTCATCAGAGCAGTCTTTGTGTTATGCATGCACAAGAAGGTGGTGATTTTTCTGCATGCATAAATAATATAGCATCAGAAAGTTGGCATCTATCCTCACAAGTAGACTCATCACAAAAAGTCTGGCTTTAATATATGTTCACTTTTTGTTGCATAGTTCGTACGTTCAAGAAACGGTGCAGTAGTACATATGTGTTACTGTGGGAGAACGGATGCTGCCTATTCATTCGCCTTTGATTTGTCCCTTTGCCTGTTAATATGAAGTACTATGTTTTAAAAATTGTGTGTCATCATGTAACTAAACAAGGGCTGTGTGCAAAAACATGGCAGTGTGAAAACTGAAAAAAGTTTTCTACCTTGTGTCAAGATATCCCCATTTTCTCTACTTAACTACGCAGTTAATGTTTAATGCTTTTTGTGTGGGTAATTCAACTTTACAAATATAACTGCTATATGGCTATTTAATTGAATTTAAAAATAGAGATGAACAAGAAATTAATATAGAGGAAATCAGGCAGGCATTTGTTTCCAAAAAGAGCCAGCTTCATTGCTTCATAACCAGGTGGACAAAGTCTGGTTTTCAGGAAGTGTACGAAACAGAAAGGAAATCCTTTCCACTTCCTTTGCATACTCTTTATGCGTAAATAAAGGGCAACGTGTAGGGGATGCTTGGCAAATTCTTAGTAAACGGTTGGCTAGGTGTTAAGAGTCGCATTATTCTGAAAAATGAATTACAAACCCTGCTACTTCAGTTCTTTCCTCTGTTTATTCAGAGGACACTTGTGGTACGGTGTCACATCAGTCATTCCAAATTCACTTGGGAAGATGCTTCTCTCTTATTTTATGCTTTTTCAAATTTGTCAGGTTTTTAGCTTTGTTTTCAGGCTGTTGCATGTCTTGCCAGGCCTTTGTCCGGAAATGAGTACAGCCAAGACAGGTCTCTATTTAGGGCCTAACAAACTATAGTCTGGTTTTTGTCATGCACATTGTGGTATTCTTACTGTTTTTTGATGTTGACTTACTGGCAATGATGTTTTATGGTGGTAACGATGTTTTATGATTTTTAAGGTGTTTTCTCATAACGTCTTTGAAATCTGTAAATTCTTTTCTCCCTCTTCAGTAATTCCAGTAAGAAATGTTCTAAATCTAAACCCTTCTGCTTGGTGTGAGCGCTGACATTTTTCTAGTTCATATTTCATACTCGGAACATTCAGTTTGTGGTTCTGTCTTAGACACCAGGTCTCATTAGTGTTACCTTTTTTCCACAGACTGGAGAATTCTCAGCTCGCTTCCTCTTGAAGTTGCCTGTAGATTTCAGTAACATTCCTACGTACCTTCTCAAGGTAAAGTTAATGCCTAAGTTGAGAGTATTTGTGAGAGAGTATGAATTCTGGAAATGTTCTTAGTAGGAATTTTGAATTTCCTGCCCTCCTCCTTTCCAAGACTTTGGAAGTCCACCATTTCTAAAACCAATTGGTTTATGTTTTGCAAAGGTGATGTTAGTACATACTGGGGTTTTGCATGCCATTTTACCAGGCAGTAGATACACACCTATCACTCAAAAGGACCTGGCAGGATTTGGGTTGTTGTAGAAGATGCTGTGCAATGCGAATGTTCTGGGTTTTTAGACAATATGGTAAGTAGCAAACTCTCTACCAAGGTATTATCTTGGGGAACAAATTTAAATATTTACAGATTAACTCTTTTGTATTAGTCTGTGGAATTTCATGTTATGTAAATGCTGTTTTTTTATGAGCAGTCCCAATTGTAGCAGTGATATTAATAGTAGAAGCAGAAAAGCAAACTAAAACCACCATTTCTTAACAGGGAATGAAAGCAAATACTGATTACAAGAATTGAGGGTTTTGATGTTTACTTTGTTTCTGAACACTGTTTTAACCAGGTACTTTAGAAAGTAGGACTATAGAATACTGATTTGACTTGGAAAAAAGTATTTTTACCCAAGAAAAAACCAAAACAAAACCCAAACTGAACTTGTGACAAACTACCAACATGGAATAATTTGAAATGAGTGGTCTTCACAGCAGGGGGACAGTCATTCTTTCAAGCCTTTGCTGTGGCAGCCCATTGTAAAGGTCAGTGTTACTATGTTCAGAGAATGCAGTGAAAGATCTGGGTTGTCACTGTTATCATTACTGTCAGAATGAAGTGCTGGAACTTCTACTGCAGACAAAGTTTGAGTTGATATTACCAATGCTCATCTTTCCTTTTAACTGCATGTCTGCATCTTAATCATCTTTTTACTTTTAAATATTTGGGAAGAGCATCTACTTAATGTTGAGTAACTAATATGTTAAGATGAAAATGTCAGTGTGGATCCCATTACCTCCTCTTCATCTGATTGTTACAGCGGTCTTCAATTATTGTTAGATCACAATTGCAGTTTCTCCAAATAAGATGTCTTAAGCTAAGAACAATGAAAAAAAAGGCAGGCACAGCTATGATCTGACTGAAAGTTTTGGTTGTAGTCTGAGATTGGTATCTTGTGATCTCTTTACTTTCTGTAGACTGTTTGCTGTTTGAGTAATGAGCTGCTCCTAACTTTCCCAAAAGCATCCAGATATGTTTAGTTTGTTCTCTGTTCATGGTAGCAGCCCATCTCCCAGCTCCTGTCTTTAATCAGGGCGTTCTCTTCTCACTTGATGGGAATGTTTCCAGTCAGATGTAAGCTGGTTAGCAAAGGCCTTTTCAGGAAGAGTGGTGTTGAGAAGCAGGATGCAGCAGCAGCTCACCTGGACTGCAGGATAGCTGTGATTTGCTTCTGAAAGACTGTGGTAAAAAGAAGACTGAGAACATCTAATGCCAACTATAGAGTTCTGGCAAGAGCAGACAGCAAGTGCCTCATTTTCCAGGAACATTTTTTAATTGGTTGGGAATTTCAGGACAAGTACATACTCAGTATGCTTAACAGCTTCAGTCACAGAACTGTCTTATACCTCTGTTTACTCTCTGGGGAAACTGTGTAACTTGGAGGTTGGAAGGTGACGTATGAATTCATGTAGCGTGTAAGAGCCCTGTGATAGAAACAGATGCTACTTTTGATTCTGAAGAGCAATGTTGTTAATGCATGACAACGTACTCCTGTTTAATGTTCCCTGAATGTCTTCCATGTTCTCTAAACAAGGTTGTATACTGCAGATTGTAGAATCACAGAATAGCTAGGGTTGGAAAGGACCTTAAGATCATCCAGTTCCAACCCCCCAGCCATGGGCAGGGACACCTCTCACTAAACCATAACACCCAAAGCTCTGTGCAACCTGGCCTTGAACACTGTCAGGGATGGAGCATTCACAACTTTCCTGGGCAACCCATTCCAGTGCCTCACCACCCTTACAGTAAAGAATTTCTTCC
>JANRGW010004884.1:8529-19643 GCA_024733675.1 Psilopsiagon aymara | reverse complement strand
GTCCTTGGCCAGACCAAAATGTACTAAGCAGTAACTAAAACATTGGTGTTATCAGCACTGCTCACAAGCTGAAAGTCAAAAGAGGAAAAAAAAAACACCGCTCCACACCGGCTACCAAGAAGGAGAAAAATGACTGCTACTGCCGAACCCAGGACACTGTGCTATACAGATGACTTTATAAAACTCTTAAATGCAGTTTTCTGATTTAAAGATGTTGAAAGCTCTACTAAAAATATTTTAATACCTAGCGTATTGACCTCACTGCACTGTTATTTTTAAATCTGATGAGACTTAATATTTCTACTGCTACATTGAAAAACATATTTAATATAAAATCTGCCTAGTGCTTAATGTGCTGTCAAGAATATAGATTAATTTGTTTTCCTAAAAGTCTTATTTTAAAATAATAATCATAATATTACCTAAAGACTCTTTTGTTTTTCTTCCTCAGTGCTTTCCTGAAGGCACGGATATGGTTGCTATACTAGACTTCTATTTTCAGGTAACTGACTTGAAAATTGAGACTCATTGTAGACTTAGAATTATTATTATAAGCAGTAGAAGCTGATTTGTTCATAGATGTGAAGGCTTTAATGACTTATAGTTAAAGCTTGTCAGGTTCTGTTAAACTCTGGATATGAATGATGTACACTTGATATATCCAGATTTGATTTTGTTTGTGTGATGTAATTCTGTGTCTTTACTACTAATGCAAAGTAGCCATAATCTTGAAGCTCCTAACTACTACTGTTTTAAAACATCTTGTATTCAGTGAGTGTGACAAAATATTTTTGTTTCTTGGGGTTAGTGCTGTTTAATGTATTGTGAAGTACTTTAAACTCTGTGTGTAACTAGAATAGTATATGCATGCTCTATTGTAATCTCAAGGGTAGTGTTATAAATGAAATAATATGAGTATCTCCTCCTTTTTGTTTAATTCAGTGCTTAGGAGTAAAATGAAGAATCTAGTCATACATATTCCCCCTCCCCATTTTTTTTTTCCTTTTTGACTTTCAGCAAGTTACTTGCAACTGTCACAAAGTGAGAACTTGGCAAGTGTGAGGCATTTCCTCAGTAAGGGTTTTCTAATGTTAAAACATCCACAGATCAGGTCTGCTGCATATATTGATCAAGAGGCAGTTCAAGTTGTGGTGCTGATTGAGTCTGGGATAGTTCTTAAAAAACCCCAAAACGCAACAAACTAACAAAACCACTCCAAATCCTCCCCCAGAAAACCCCAAACCCACCTGAATTTAGTTATCAGATGAATCTGGTTTTGGTTCATGAGACTTGCTCGCACTTACGCAAATTACAAACAATATTTTTTAAATGCAAATTTTATCTGAGGTTTTTGTATCGGGATGCATCTTTAGATGGAATGACTGTTTATGAAATAAGTTGCATGTGATTAGCCTTAATTGACCTTGTATTGAATTGGAAACTAGGTGCAAGTTAATAGTCTACTGTGAGCTTCTGTTCTTACAGAACAGATAATTTATTTGAATTTACTGCTTAACATGCTTTTTGAATGTTTCCTATCCCACTGCCTCAAGTCCTGATGGGCTTCTGAATGTAAAGCTTATTAATAAGTTACAAAATGCCAAACCTAACTCTTCTGTGTATTTTAATGTGACCTCATTTAGTGCATTATAACCTCTAATTTCATGACTGTGTCATTTATGTTTTTTTTTTTCAACCCTTGCAAAATGCCCTTTTTGCTCCATCCTCAGAAAAAGGACAGCTCATACATGAGTAGTGGTTCTGTTTTCTTCTCCCTGTGCAATGCTTGCTTTCCAACACTTTACTCAGATGCTACTTAAAAGGCTAGTTATTCCTTTTCTTTGGGTTTTATGTGATGCTCCTTCCTCCCTTGTGTAAGTTGTGACCTTTCTGAGCAGGAATAAACTTTTTTTCCCTGTTATATCTGTAAAGTGAGGATGGATAATTCTCATTTTAGAGAACCGAGGTACAAAATGCAGGTGCTTAAACTGAGAACCTAGAAGCACTTTTTTTTCAAACTAGGTGATATTGTGTAATACTTCATATGTTTAAAACACAGTTGCCATTTTAGATGCGTCTCTGACAATCTCTTGATTTGCAACTCCAGTTGATTGGACTAGGATGTATTGAGTTTGGCACCCGGAAAATAAGAATTCCAGGTAGTAACTACTCATGCAAACTTGGCTTAGGTAACTTCATGAAGTATCATGTAATGTCTGTTTGGCAAAAGTGAGAATACAAGCACTAGATTGTTTACTTTTCAGAGTAGCATTTCAGCTTCAGGTTGAAACCAGCTTATCTTTTGGTTTCTGCAGAAATGAGGCAGCATCAGGTGATGGCATCATATCACATTTCCTGATCTGTCACCAAAGTATGTATAGTCTGTACTGAAGCAGGGATCCTGGGAGAAACTATCGTGTGGTTGTATCATTAACATATCATTAATTATATATGAGAGAAAGGTGAAATGAGGCTGCATCAGCAGGAAGTGCTGGCATTAAGATTTGCATGTGCTAGAGTTTGCAGCTTTAAAATGTACTTTTAATAATGTGTGGGGTCTTCTAAGGCTTAAAAAAATAAAACACCAAACCGCACAAAACAAACTCAAACTGAAAACCAACCAAACCCAGTCATTCTGTGGCTTTGCCATTCAAGCAGATGCAAAATACTGAGATTGTTTTCCACACCTCTTCCTGTTGAAGGAACATAAGGGGGGTGGGGGGAGGAATTGAACAAAATACTAACCTGTGAAAAATGCTGTCCCAGACTGTTAAGGGGGATTACAAACACTGTTGCTGGGTTCTTTATAGTAGGAAGATTCATACTATATTAATTGGTGCGGCTAGCATAATCTGTAATGATTGTTAAACTACATGTTATTTTGAGATGTTATTTCTGTAGAGACATATAGTTGATCCTGCTATAGATGGCCTTACTGTGCTAGAAGTGTCAGTTCTTATAATCTCTCTTTCTTTTTCATAAGCTTTGCTCAATAGAGGTAACATGTGAATCGGCAAGTGTGATGGCAGCAACTCTGGCTAATGGTGGCTTTTGCCCTATCACTGGTGAAAGAGTACTGAGTCCTGAGGCAGTCCGGAATACCTTGAGTTTGATGCATTCCTGTGGCATGTATGACTTCTCAGGGCAGTTTGCCTTCCATGTAAGTAGTTTTCAGATACGTGTTACAGCTGGCCAGGAGGGTTAATCTGTGCTAGTGTTTTCCATGTTCCAGGGCGTGCTTGTTTGCTTGCTTGCTTCTGGGGAAGAGGAGAGGTTGTTGCATAAATTGTTTAGAAATTAAACACTCCATATAGGAAAATCTCACCTAGTATTTGTGGCACTACTAGTATAGCATATGGCACTTACTATTCGCTGCAGCTTCACATTTGGGCATACTTTTCATGTTGAAACATAAATTCTGTCCCTTAAGAAAGGCTGTTCCTGAGAGAAAGCTCATGATACAGAGGTAACTGGAAACAACTTAACTGAAGAAATTCTATTATATGGGAGTAAAGAATAGCGAAAGGCCTAGCAAAAAGCCTTTGCAGATAGTTGCTTTTTCTTCACTAACTTGGGCTCATGAATTATCCTCATGTTGTAAAAGTGGCTGTCGTATGCATCATATATACCATCCTGTTTTCCAGCAGTCTATTTCTTACTTGCAAGTATTTCAAGACATATTGCATCTTACTTGTTTTCAGCATTTTGTTTTGAGCATTTTTAAATTCTTCCTTACTGCATATACGTAAACTTGACTGTGATCCTTTTTGTGACCTAAAAGCTACTGCTCAAAGAGCTGCGAGGATATGTGACATGTTAATTCCTATTTGAAAAAACAATGTCTTTGTCTAGATTATAAATAAATAGGTTATTGTTTGATTTCCTGGGCAGACTTTTTTGTTTTCTTGAGGTTTTGTTTTTTTCCTAGTCAGTATTTTTTATTTGTATAGCTTTGTATTATTACCTTCTTGCAAACTGTTCATGACAGATATACTTGTGTACTGCTGCTTAGTCATAATTGCTTTTTAATAAGGATTTAATTCTCTATTTCACTATATTACTAACTCTGTTACTCAGAATAATTTTTATGATCATGTACTTTGGATTGCCATGAACAGTGCTTCAGGTTGTTGTCTATCTAAAAAGAGATACCTAATAATGCTTTCCTAGCTTCACGTGCCTTCCAGATCTACATATTATAATGCTGCATCATAATCTTCAGTAAAATGCTAATACATTGGGTTACAATGGTGAAGAATGTTCGCAGAGGACAGCAATTCTCTATTTATTCTATAGGTTGGTCTTCCTGCAAAATCTGGAGTTGCTGGTGGGATTCTTCTGGTTGTTCCTAATGTCATGGGCTTGATGTGCTGGTCACCTCCTTTGGACAAGATGGGCAACAGTGTTAAAGGAATTCACTTTTGTCATGTAAGCTGCATTGGTTTTAGTGCCTTTTTGGGAGTGTGTGTGGGGATGTTTGTGTGTGTTTCTTTGTTTTTTTTCCTTTGCAGCTGATGCTTACTGAGCTTCCGTTAGTATAGCTGAGATCTGAGTGAATTTAATACTGAGTTGTTACTCTTCCTTGCATAGGAAGTTTCATCTGATCCAAGGGTGAAAGTCCAAGAAGAGGCTTTTCATTTTATTAATAAATAACACTTTTAATTCAGTGGGTAGTAAGAAAATATGACGAGAGAAACATTGGAGAAACTTCCTGTAGAAAAACTTTTAAAAGGAACACTGCATAAAGTAATGAAAGAGCTGGTCTTTGTGTACTGCATGAGAAGGTGTAGACCTCTATTTACAGACTTATTTTCTTTCCCATTCATAAAGTAATCAATTTTGAAAACATTGGGAATGCAACCCTCATTACAATAAAAGGAAAAGATTCTAATGAAATACTGTCATTCTAATGTATTTTTCAGTGATTTTTACAAACAATCTGACATGAAACATGTCTTCATAGATCTGACACAGTTGGCGAAGCTGTTCCTAGCTTCATTTCTTGCTTTGGAGCTGGCTGTGAACTGTCTGTTTATAACAGCATTAGATGCAGGAAAGATTTTGTCGAGTGCTTTGTAATGATGAATAAAGATGTTTTGTGGGAGAGAAGAATGTAAAAAATTGTCTTTATTTTCTCCCCTAAAATTACCTTGTAATACCAATGAAGGAATTATAAACCGGGGAAAGAATCTCAAAAAAGAGAATAGTAGGCTATTTAGAGCCCTATAGGAAACATAAGATAATTGCTAATGCTCAGACTAGGCTCTTCAAGGGTGTAGTTTATATGGAGAAGCAGCAGTTAACTGTTAATACTTGTATTTCTCTAACTGTACAGGTGCCAATTAAGATTAAGGAATCACTAATTCTAGTTTAAGTATTTTAAAGGTTCATATGAAGTAGTCTTGATAATTTAATATAAAGTTTGATACAAAATATAATTTAATATAATATCCTAGAATGATAGGTAAGCAAAGGACTTACTGCTTTTATTTTGTGTTACAGTGAGACCTAAAAACTGATGATCATGTAACATGATCATAACATGAAGTAACATGAATATAACATTCACATTTAAAAATGCAACGGCATTGCAAAGTCCTGAATTATAATGCTTAATGTGGTAATTCAAACTGAATTAACGTCCATTATGCCACATATTTTCTTGTTTCATCCTTTTGATTAAAGTTTTGTAAACTGGACTCGCCTAGACTATTCTTCCTGTTCCTGAAGTGTTTGATAAAGCTGGAGTAGAACTATATTAAAATGGGTACTCTGCAAATTGCTACTTGCTTGGTAATTCTTTAAAAATGAGTTAATGGTTTTGTTAGAAGTTGATCATATCATTGTATCATGTTTTGAGGGGCTTGTAGACATTAATATTGACTTATTAAATAAGCTCATTAGTGATTTAGGTTACTAGTTATGATGTAAAACGTAAGTGGTAGTAGTATTGTAAGCTTAATGTGCATTTGACTGTCATGCAAATAATAATACATGTTCTTTAAATATTTGCAGGATCTGGTTTCTCTGTGCAATTTCCATAACTACGATAACTTGAGACACTTTGCAAAAAAGCTTGATCCTCGCAGAGAAGGTGGTGATCAGCGGGTAAGTTAATGTGTGTTTAGTGAACATTGCTTGTAGGCATTAGAAGAACTATGGAAAGTTCTTCTCTAAATGCAAAACTGCTCAATGACATATTGAATCAAAGCTTTCAGGTAACCTACCTAGTTTATGTTATTAGTGGACACTTACCTGGGTGGACCACACTATCATGGGGTTTTGTATAGTAAAATTTCATGCTAGATTTGTAACTCCATATCATGCAGTTCATCTCCCTTGCTAGACTAAGTATGTGGTATCTGATAAAAGTTGCAGAGTCTTACTGTACTGGTTGCCTTTAATAAAGATTTGACCAGCTGGTAGGCTTAACCTTTCTGTGCTGTGCTGCAGTGCATGAGATGTGTGTTTAGCATTTTTTTTTTGCAGTGATATCTCAAGACTACAAATCTTGCTGAGAGTTGCACAGGCAGTGAATTCAGGTATTACAGTGCTGTAGATAAGTGCCTGTTTCTAAGGAAGCGGTATAAGCAGTCTCTGGGAATGAAATGAATCCACTCCAGCTACAGTACAAAAGATGAAAGTGTGAGGGTGCTTGAGATAAGGAAAAGCTCTGCTTTTATTTTCATTAATGTTTTAACTAAGACGTGAAGATTTCAATGGGAGAACACACGGTAGAATGATTTTTAAAGTGCTTCTATTTGCATGTGTACATCTAAAAAATAGCCAATTTGGAATCTGAGTTTTTTATAACTGGAAAAGAGAAAATAGGAGTTTTATGTGAAGAGGTGAGGAACTTGAGTCTGTTAGCATTGACTGCAAATATGGATTTTTTTCCTTCAAATACACTAATAAATAATGTATGTTGCTTGAACAACTAGCATTCCTTTGGACCAATGGACTATGAGAATCTCCAGCAAGAACTTGCTTTAAAAGAAACAGTGTGGAAAAAAGTGTCACCTGAATCAAACGAGGACATCTCCAGAACCGTAGTGTATAGAATGGAAAGTCGGGGAGAGCAAAACTAAACGAATGGGTTCTAGTTTCACTCAAATCTTCATTTTAAAAACCCTCAAGCATCTCTAGATTTAACTTTGATTCGAATATTGTTTGCCTGGTGTTTCATTTATATATACATTTTGTGTCAATTCTGTATGCTATACCAAAAAGACTGTCAAAGCTTAAGCGTGGGGGGGAAGCACATACAAACAACAAAACCCAAAGCTGTTAACTGACTGTTGTAGTTACGTTAAACACATTTGCTTTAAAAAAAAAAAAAAAAAAGAGAAAGAAAATAAAGAGGTAAATCTGAATGTTTTCAAAGATATACCACTTTTGTGTATATCTGTTTATTTTTGTTTCTATCTGAGAATTTTAAGTAAATTAACTTTCAAGGATAAGCAAGAACTTGTGATGTGTCCTGTGATCAGGGTCCGCATGCAAAGAGAGAAGAATTTGAATTAAAATATAAAATAAAATAGTGTCAGCAGCATACAGGAAGTTCATAGATCTCCAAATAATTGTATATTGTGGAGATAGAGTCTGAGTCATGATATTACCATTTTTTTTATTTTTAATATGAGCTTTCAAATCATTATGGTCAGAAATAGATCCTTTGGTAGGCCATGCTGCTGAGGTTAATATCTTGTTTGTTTTGGGGTGTTTTATCAAACCTTTAATAGTTATTAATGCTAAAAAAAAAAAGGAACAAAAATGGCTGGGGAGGACTGTGACAAGGGGGAAAAAGCCCTTGACTAGAGCAGCAGAAAGATTTCTGACCAAACTATTTTGAGTGTCTTGCTAGCTGCTTGTACTGCCAGCTGGTAGCTATGACTCAGAAGTCTGCCTTACTAATAATGCTGTGCTCCACCCTAGAGAGGCATGTCAGCAATCTTGGGTTTAGAGCAACAATCAAGCAGTAGTGAACAGGAAGGATATTCAGAGTAAAGCAGATAGGTAGATACTATTAAAATTGTTTACAGTTAACTTATTTTTCAACTGCTTATGTGTGTGCATGTTCATATATGACAACAATATTTTTAAAAGTTATCACATGAGCAGATTTTTTAGAAGTTATCCATAATTGCTACTTTTTAAAGTGTTAGTGAGTCTGTACCTCTGTCAGCCTGCTGAGAAACAGGACTTGCATTCTTCTACAGGCAACGCATCTGTTCGTCTGCACTTGATAATCGTTTTTAGTCTCCCGAGGAGGGTGTAGCTTGACATGGTGTTTGTAAACTTCAGATAGGCTCAATAAGCAATGCTGAACAGAGGGCACAGACTTGCTAAACTCTTAATATTCTTAATGATGCTAAAAAACTTAGGAAGTTATTTTTCGTAAAGCTGTCCTCTTTATAAGTTTGCAGATAACTTGATAGACACCACCCCCAGTACGCATCATGCGGAGACCTGGTTTATGCAACTGCAGAAAACTCATCCAAGTAATGATAAATGGTATTCGTTGAGGATTTTAAAAGACAAAGACAGATAATTCCTTAATAACGCCTCCACCTCTTCTTCCTGCCCCCTCGCCCTTCATAGTTACCTTAACTCCAGAGTGCATTCATTGAAGAGTTTTGCGTAAGGGGAGAGTTAGGTTTTTTCCCTGCCCCTTTTTTGACCCATCTGAATGTTTATTAGTTCAGAAAGATGCATAAAGCAAAACTGATGTTCTCTGAGGGAGCGAGCTGTTCTTAATTGCTCTGTTTAGATATTGTTAGTCCTGCATAAACATTTGAAAGGAGCTCTGACTAAACCCTGAATAGTCTTCATCTAGTAGTGTGTTGTAAAAGGATGGACTTCCCTAAGAAGCCTAAGATTAAAATGTTTAAGCAAAACAATATAGAACATCAATTTTCAGTGAATTTGAAGTCTTACTGAGATGAAGAGGTAGATCTGTGGTGCAGATGTCAGTAATATTGTCAGTAATAAATTGCTGAGTAATAGCTGTTTTATAATCTTATCTCTGATGATTAGGTCAGGTTTGTCAGGGCTTATCTTGAAAATAAACTGAAGTAAAGGCAAAGTCTTAAATTACAAAAATGTCTCACATGTTTGAAGATTTTACAGTAAGCTAGTAGTTACAGGGACAAAACAAGTATGCAGATCCTGCAAAACAGCGTATCTTTACCTGAAAATACCCTCAACTGCAAGAGGGAAAACAGGGTGTCTGCTGATACTGGAAAGTATTCACAGTGATTAGATGTTGCTAGTTACATTACTGATTCAATTAAAAAAGGAAAGTGTATGCAGGACTTGCTTGATCTAATTCTACACACACCATTTTCTGTTTTTTAGTACTATTTGAAGCTAATTCTAAAAACGTGGTTGAAACCCAGATGGAATAATTTTCCATCTTCAACTTCAAAATCTTTACCGTATTTATGCTTATCAGTTATGTACAAAACTTGTGGTAGGGACAAGTCCTGCATGGGAGATCTAAAATTAAGGAAACTACTAGCTCTTTAATATGCATAATAAGAATATTTAGGGTACACCTTACACAATCTTTACTTTAGAGATAGATATGTGTGTATATATATTACAGTTCTCTAATACATGCTTTTGAAGCCTGTCTCAGAATTTAAGCCAGCCTCTAGCCAGGAGGGGTCAGGAGGAGGTTCCTTATTGTGTATCTTGCCCACACTCAGTTTGTTGTTCTGATCTGCGGTGCCTGCAGATGGCTTGTGCGGGTGGCAGGGTACACAGGAAGCAGGGGACCATGGTTATTAGGCCTGCCATGACAACTTACCTGTGTCTGCGTTGTGTTTGGTGAGCGGGTCTGAAAGAATGCGGTGATAGAGGCTAGTCATTGAATGTTTGAAGTCTGCAACGGTTTTAGTGTTCACCTGTGCTACAGTAATAGCAATTCTTGATATTCAAGCATTTTAGCTGTATGTTTGTTTTTCTTTGTCAGCATCATTAACATTTCATTAGAAATGTAAATGCTTTTTAAAATTTTACTTTAGCATTTGTGTTGTACCTTTTGGCTCAGTTGTTAAGTTACGTGTCTCGTTTTCCATTTTTCATTTGCATTGTACGTTATTTATGTATCTCAATTTCCAGCATGCTTATTTTTGTATTGTTTAATAAATTTATTTTAAGCTGATTTTTATTGTATTTTTTTTCTCTCAATGGAGAACAGATTTGCTCAAACACATTTTTGAGACCGGAGTTGGTGAGATAGTGAGCACTCCATTCTAAGAAAGATAAAGCTCTGGAGAAGTAGGTGGAGTAAGCAGATTTGGTTAAACCAGCAACTGAAAACCTTCCGAAGATTTCTTAAACATCTTGTACAATAATTAATTATTTTTCTCTTTGAAAAATTTGAGCTATTAATCTTAGAAAGTTGAAAGCAAAAACCAAAGTAGGAGAACTTTCTCACCATTGCTTTTCTGATTATAAGTGTTATGGTGCAGTAGGATATTAATGTCACTGCATTTTTGTGGTTTTGAAGATGCTCATTCAGTCACTGGGAGAGTATGTGGTTAATTGTATCAGTGGCATGGTAGTAACTTGATCCTGAGCATCATGACTTGGAAAACATAGCTTGTCGTAAGTCACACTTAGCAAGAATGGTCCAAAATCATAGCCTTGTAGTAGCAACAGTGGGGTCTGAACAGCAGTTAGTTCAATCTGGGTTTCTGGCAAAGCACTTGCTCTTTGTCACAGGCTTTCTTTTCTTTTTCCATGAAAATATATGTGAGATACTAAATAGACATATTTATAATGTGATGGTTTCACTAGAATCATGCCCATACTGAGAGTGGCTGTAACTCTTAATTCAGCTTTTCTGGTAGGTTGGTTTATAAACTGCAGTTACTTTTATGACATTTTTTAAGGTAGCTGTATGTTTTATTGTACATAAAATGCCACATATCAGAAGAGTTTATTCTCTAAAAGCCATAAAGAAAAGGAAAAGTAGAAGAGTAGTAAGTACAAAGAGAGAACCACAGGTGATTTGCTGTAGAATTATTTCGGGTCTTACTGGTTTTCATTGTGCATTTGTGTCAAAAGACCTGTGGGGTGGGTAGACAAATAAAAGGCAATGGAGT
>JANRGW010004878.1:0-43397 GCA_024733675.1 Psilopsiagon aymara | reverse complement strand
AGGGAGGTGATCCTGCCCCTCTACTCTGCTCTTGTGAGACCTCACTTGGAGTATTGTGTGCAGTTCTGGTGTCTTCACGTTAAAAAGGACATGGAACTGTTGGAACAAGTGCAAAGGAGGGCCACAGGGATGATCATGGGGCTGGAGCACCTCCTGTATGAAGATGGGCTGATAAGGTTGCATGGAGACCTCATAGCAGCCTTCCAATATCTGAAGGAGGGGCTATAGGGATGCTGGGGAGGGACTCTTCATTATGGACTGTAGTGATAAGACAAGGGGTAATGGGTTCAAACTTAAAAAGGGAAAGTTTACGTTGGATCTGAGGAGGAGATTCTTTACTGTAAGGGTGGTGAGGCACTGGAATGGATTGCCCAGGGAACATGTGAATCCTCCATCACTGGCAGTGCTCAAGGCCAGTTTGGAAAGAGCCTTGGGTGGCATGGTTTAGTGTGAGGTGTCCCTGCCCATGGCAGGGGGTTGGAACTAGATGATCTTAACAACCCAATTTTACAAGCCTAACTATTATATGATTCTATGATGCTGGGCTCCATGTCTTGTAACAGTCTGTCAGAGCAGGAGAGGTGGTGTGCAGTAGTGGATTGTTGCCCGATGATGACATCACAAAACTTGTCTGGACACTTCTGAGCTCATCTGGTTTCATCAAAGTTCATTCTCTGTTGGGATGATGGTTGGAGGGAAGTCAGGGCCAGTCACAATAGGTGCTTTTGCCACTTCTTCCCAGTCAAGTGGATTTCAGCCTCCAGAACAGTCAACTCTTAGAATCCTCTTGTCACTCCAGAAATAGCAATGGGTTCTACCCCTCGACAGCTTGATTGTATCAGGGTACACTGTGCACCGGTATCTACTAGAGCCTTATAGTTCTGTGGGACTGATGGCCAGGCCATCTGATCCACACAGTCCAGTAAATCCGATTGTCCCCTATCTTCAGCTGGCTGGAGGAAGGGCTCTTCTAATAGTGATCACGACATTGGTCACTTGTCCCAATTCCATTGGATTGGGATTTGTCTTCTCTATCACAGGAGCTGAAGTGAAATCAGCTCTTCCACTCCATCTGGGAACCTGCTCTACAGAGACTGAAGCTGCAGCTTTCATGGGATGATTTTCCTTGACCTTTGTTCTCCTCTTCAATTCATGCACCCCTTCCTCCAGAGCTGAGGTAGGTTTTCCATCCCACTTTCTCATGTTTTCTCCATGATCCCTCAGGTAAAACCACAGGGTGGCCCATGGTGTGTACCTCCTTTATCTTCTCTCTCGACCAGTAGGATGCCTTTTGTTAATAGCTGTGATTTGGGCTGGTAGATGTGGGGTGATTGTCTCTCAACTGTTTGAGCTCCTGAGACAGTTTTTCCACAGCTGAAATGATGGAAAGGGTGAGAATGCCTTTAAACTCTTGGAGTTAAAGAAACATTTTATCCATTGTTGGTGGTGCTATGTCATTCTGGGTTATTGCTGTCAGTGAGTGGGCATATGATGGCAGTACTTTCCATGTAAATTTCCACCATCTGGGTAGTGTACATTCGACTTCATCTGGATCTATGGGTGCATCCCTGGCATTTGGCTTGATGTGATAAACCATCTCTACAATGGCTGATTGCCTCAGGGACTGGATGCTTCTCACTAGAGTAGTCCACTTGGTTGAACAACTCATAACATCGTCCTTGTATGGAAACCTGCCTTTCACAGCTGCCAAGAGCAGCCTCCAAAGGCTGAGGGATCATTTCTATTTTGCAATTTTTTCGTCAGCTCCCCCTTCCCCAGCAAACAATCCCAGCTGCTTGGCTTCCCTACCTTCTAGTTCATGACCGTCGGCCCCATTGTCTCAGCACTGGAGCAACCAGGTGATGATGTGCTCCCCTGGATGACAGATAAAGTCTTTTCACATATTCCACAGCTTGGCTGAGGTCTGGGGTCCATAAGTCACCTCTTCTTCTTCCTCTTGCTCTGATTCACGTGATAATTACTCTTGATCAGATGCTGTTCCGTGTAGTAAGTACTTTGGTTTTTCATCTTTCTTCACTGTATGACTTGCTTTTTGTGCCTCTTTTTTGCTTCTTCACTTGCATACCGGGGCAACCGATATTGCCATGAATTCATCCTCTAGTTCAGCTGCAGTGATTATCACTGTAGTTTGAATGGCTGCAGTATCTGCTATCGGGGTTGGTGCAGCTTCTGTGCTTGAGATTTAAGTAGCACCAGCAGCTGTGCTGTCTGTTGCTGTTGGGTTTTGGTAGCTGCTGTACTTGTTGCTGGGATTGGTGTAGTTGCTGTCCTTCGAATTGGATTAGCTTCACTGTCTGTGGCTGTTGGGGTTTGGGCAGCTGCTGTACTTGTCACTGAGATTGGTGTAGTTGCTGCACTTGGAATTGGATTAGTTGTGTTGTCTGTTGTCGTCAGAGTTTGAGGAGCAGCTGTACTTGTCACTGCACTTGGTGTAGCTGCTGTGCTTGGAGCTGGAGCAGCTGCGCTTTCTGTTGCTTTGCCATCTGTTCCAGGGACATTTTTTTCCCTTTGAAGGTGCTGGATAGTGTTAAACAGGGCTCTGTAAACATAGGCCAAGCCCCAGCATGTTCCCATGATTTGTCCCTCTCTGGTATGACCAGACTGACAACACACCTCCTTTAAGTGTTTTACTAATTTTTCTGGATTTTATACTTGTTCAGTGGTGAAGTTCCAAAGCACTGGAGGGGCTCACTGGCCTAGATACTTACCCATACTATACCACACACCCTGCCACTCATGACTACCCAGCCTTGGGGAAAATCACTTGGTCCTTCTAGACAAGACCCAAACCCGACTGCTTAACTTTCAAGATCAGACGTAATCTTGAGTAAAACACAGTCTGTATGTGTGCCAACATGGTGATCCCCATCACAATCAGCAGGCAGGTCTCAAGGGTAGCCAAGGCAATTCAAAACCTTCAGAACTCTCAAATGATGCTGTAAATAGTCTGGTAGGGGAGTTGGGAACGTAAGGGAAAGTCTCCTTCAGAGGTTGAACACCAGAGGAGAAAACAAAAGATGTGTAGTTGCTAAACACTTCCATTATAAACCCTCAAAAGTATAGAGGTGATGACCACACTGGGAACAAAAGCCAGATCAGTTTCATGATCAATAAGTCTACAGCATTTGCCATGAAGTATAGTGAAACAAGAACCTTATCCCAAGCCCCCCAGCTGATAAACTCTAAACCAGCAAATACAAGCCGTAAGTAAGGTACAACATGCTGAAACTCCAAGATCAAGAGCAACAACTCTGAGAGCCAATAAATCAGCATTGTGACGAGTGACTATTAATTTGAAACAATGAATGCTTATCACAAATATGATTAGACACACTCTGGTCAAATCTGTCATTATCTCAACCCTTTCTGCCCCACTTTGGGCACCTCAGAGAACTGTCATGGTTCAAGCCCAGCCAATAACCCAGAATCAAGCAGCTGCTCTCTCACTCCCCCACCCCCAATTCATCCCCAGAATCCCAGAGGGATGGGTAGGAGAATTGAAAGAATGTAACTCCCATGGGCTAAGATAAAAACAGTCCAGTAACTAAGGTATAACAGAAAACCACTACTGCTACCACCAACAATTATAAAGGAAATAACAAGGAAAGGGAATGCAACCACTCACCACCCACTGACCAATACTCAGCCTGACTGAGCAGTGATCTAGACCTTTCTGGTTATGTCCCCAGTTTTTATAGTGGGCATGATGTGCTGTGGTATGGAATACCAATTTGGTCAGTTTGGGTCAGGTGTCCTGTCTCTGCTTCCTCCTGACTTTGCCTCCTCCCTGGCAGAGCGTGAGATTAAGAAAGTCCTTGGCCAGACTAAACATTACTGCGCAACAACTAAGAACATCAGTGTTATCAGCGCTGTTCCCAGGCTGAAAGTCAAAACCACAGCACTGCACCAGCTACCGAGACTGAGAAAAATGACTGCTACTGCTGAACCCAGGACAGCTCCAGACTCAGCTGAAGTGAATTCACATCCACTTCTTATCTGCAAAATGGTTCTGGTAGTACTTGGCAAATTCCCTTTAAGAGTTTTCTGATAATATTAGATTCAAATTCAACCTCATGCCTGGACACTGCAGCTACAACTCTGCCTCAGTCAGATAGATTTCTTTTGAGTGAAGAACCCAAATCTTAGCTGCGGCAAGTTTGTTTGATCCCTTTGTATCCTACTTCATAACTAATATTTATGGCTTTAGAATAACTGCTTTCCTTTGTGCCTGCTGCAAAACAGAATATAAAGATATGTGGTGGTGCATGCTGTGCATAGAAGGATGGTTTCTGTTTTAACCCTTCGCATATGTCTATGGGTTCTCTTTAACATATGACAACTTCAAGGGCAAACAGATGCCAGAACTGGCAGATTATAGCTTTCCCACAGTGATAATATGATCTTATAGGGTTAATATTATTGTTATATTTTATCATCTACTTGTGTTTAATTTTACTTTTATTGTGATGTGTAAACTTGATAATGGGTGTACTTGAAGATTATGTGTGCTGGTCATTTTCATTCTTCACATGAAACAAGAAAAAAATCTAATCCTGTTAAAATCTGGAGCCCTGCAAGGTCAGTGACTTGCAGCTGGCTATTCAGAATAAGTCCACCCCTCCAGCATGGATAACACTAATCTTTGTGTCCAGTTTGGTAAATATTCTAGTCTGACCAGAGCCATCTGACAGAATGATTGGCATGGGCAGTTTCTTAGAGCAGCAGAGCAGTCCTGGTTACTTTGTCTCTGCCAGAGCCTTGGGGAGTTAACTTTTTTGATGTCAAGGTAAGCTGTGGCAGAAGTAGATATTATTTAACCAACAAGGGGAAATGTCCCAGTCATAGTTTGTGTTCAGGACCAGCAGTTGGGAACAGAGCTGGCTTCCCAGGACTTACATTTTGACTCTTCCTTCACCTTCTTTTCCCACCAACCTCTTATCTTTAGGATGGTTATGTTCTGCTCTGACTCTTCTGAGAAGTCATAATATGGCTGTGAGTTCAATCATGAAAAAAACAGCTGATTTTCATATGAATAATTGTTACATAGTTGAGTTACACTGTTGAGTGTATGGCTGAATCAGGTTTTGCCCATATGACTCCATTAGGACAGAAATGATTGCCACTTGTTTGACCTGTTAGGTTGCTAATGGCAGTGCTGTATTAGTCAAGAAATTTCGAAGTGTGATTTATTCATCTTATGTATATTTTAGACTAATGTAGCAAGAAATAACTTGTACTGTTGCAGGTAGAAGGAGTATCCTTGATTAATGTTCTTTTAAGTCTTTGAAAACATCTTGATTCTAATCAAGAGAGAAATATTAACTGTGTTGGAAACAGTTTATGGCTTATTAATGTGCAAATGATATGTATTAGCCTTCACTTTTCTATTAGCATAAATGGTGTACTGATTTTAGTTATAAAGAAGTGGCACAGCAATGCTGAAAATCTTATAGGATGTTTTAATAGCATGTTGAAAGCAAAATGCAGGATATGTAAATAGATCAGGAGAGGCATTTCTGCTAAATAATTTTTCTTGGGATCCTTTAATTTTGCAATTTCTTTCTTTACTGAACCTCACACAACCCCAAATTCCTGAGTCACCAGTGCAGCTGTGCAGCCAGAATGCTATTGAATGAAGAGTTTGTGATCCATATGCTTGCTTCCTTCTCACATATATGGATTTCACATTGAATAGTCTATGACCACTTACCAGCCATATATGACAGAGTATCCATGCATACTCAAGAGCATGGCTCCGTACCATGGATACTGTGCAACTGCTCTATACAATAAATAATTCATGTAGCAGTAATCATAGAATCATAGGCTGATTTGAGTTGAAAGGGCTATTGATATGGCTATTTTCCTGCAAAAGAAAGGTGTCTGTCCTGGTAAATATACAATAATTTAAGATTTACTAGAACTAATTTGATGTCATAAATTCAGACTATTCAAGCAAATTAATTAGAAACTTTACAACACTTATGATGCTAATGGAAGACAAAAACTACTGTGTTTGAATCTAGCTTTTACAATATGGTGATACATAATATGCATTAAATATTGTCCATTGCATTAAAAAGTACTCCTGTTTTGTATGGGATCAAAGGTGTGACCTTTGCCTTGCAATACATCTAAAAAACATACCTATTATATTATGGCTGAGCTAATATTTTTCTTTTCTTTAATATATTACTTAGATGTGGATGATACTCATCATTCTGAAACATACACCAAAATGAAGAAAAAAAAACACAGCTAGTATGTAAAGCTGAAGTCACCAAAACTCTTCAAAGTCTGTGATCTTTGCATCATTAACTGTGAAACTTTTGTAATCTTGAGGTTATTTTTGACATAATCCTTTTGTGGGGCTATTGAATTGTTTTGACAAGGTTAGTCTAAAGAACATGTTCTCAAGATATGTTCTTCATGTTCTTTGTAGTCAGTTATTTGCTTGTTGACTGTGGTGGCACAAGCAGCAGTTTGACTAAAACATATTTAATGGCTTTGCTCTGTTTATCTGTGAACTCCTTTCAGTAGTGTACATGCCTTATTTAATAATCAGGAAGCACTGGAGTAGTTTTGCAGTGCTCTGATTGATTCATTAAGGACAGTAACACATAATGGAGACCTAATGGAGCACTGAGAACCCTGCTTTGCACAGCACATGGGTAACTTCAGCAGAAATCATGAGCATCCATCAGTTCTAAGTATGTGATCATTAGAGAACATCTCATGATTTCAAGGGTATCACATCTCTTCATTGCATTTTTTGATGTTACTGCATTTAAAGAGAACATATTTTATAGAAAACTGTAAATCAAGACCCCTCCTCTTCTTCAGTATGACATGAACATGACTGTATGGCAGATTATATGATGGGGTGCAACTCACAGGCAGAGGTTTCTTTAGGAGGTTTCTGCTCCTGTATGATGATATGGTGGAATAGCTTGTCAGGGCTCCCTGAATGTGGGAGTGCCAAAGTGAGGATGCCAACCAAACACAAGAAAAGGTGCTGCAGGGGCAGTACAAAGTATTCTGTGGCTGTCGTGGTTTAAACCGTAAATCAGCCATGCAGTTTGCTCACTCACTCCCCCATCTTTCTTCCCCCCAGCTCCCAGAGGGATGGGAAGGAGATTAGAAAGAATGCAACTCCCACAGGTTGAGATAAGAACAGTTTAGTAACTAAAGTATGTAGTAGTATAAACCACTTCTGCTACACCAATAATAATAATAAGAGAAATACAAGGGAGTAGAATACAACAGCTCACCATGTATACAGCTCACCAGACCAAGCAACAAACACCTCCAATCCTTTCAGGTCCCTGCCCTTCGTTTTTACATCCTAGGCATGATATGCTGTGGTATGGAATACCTCTTTGTCCAGTTTGGGTCAGGTGTCCTGTCTCTGCTTCCTCCCAGCTTCTCCTCCTCCCTGGCAGAGCATGAGGCTCAGAAAGCCCTTGGCCAGACCAAAACATTCTAAGCAGTAACTGAAACATGGGTGTTATCAGCACTGTTCCCAGGCTGAAAGTCAAAACACACCACTGCACCAGCTACCAAGAAGGGGAAAAATGACTGCTACTGCTGAACCCATGACAGCGGCACAAGACTCAGAAAGAGAAAAGTTAAGAAGACAAAAGTACATCTCAGTTGTTCTTTCTGATGAGGAAACAAAAATTTGAAGGCCAGTACAAGTTCAAGTGAATGTACATGCATATGCAGTTTATGCTGTGCAGATTATTTTTTCTATCAAATATCTGTCTTAAGGTAAAAAGGAGGAAAAAACACAGAGTTGCGGTTGCAGTTTATACCTGTGCAGAGGCAGTACAAGACATGTACATCACTTATAAATCTGAGTGACACTTTGCATTTAAGTTTTTTATATATTGAAAGGCATATAAAAAACCCCCATAAAGCTGAAGCTGGAATTTGTCAAGGAACACAAGCCAATGATACTTGTGAAATGTGATGCATTTTTGCTGTCATTTTGCTTTAATGCATATGTAGTACTATTTGCAGGATTTCTAAACTTTAGATTGAGCTCGTTTTTCAGCTGAAGTGCAGTATTTCTAGAAGCTACTAGATTTCTGTTCATTAAAATAAGATTCAGAACTGTAATTCTAAGAGTTATTATGAAAATTCTTCAACTTTTTTACATTAGGTTTTATGATGCAATTAAACATTAGCTGTGAATTTTATTGTTTTCCTATGTAATGTTTTAGTCATTTTCAAAACAGGCTTATAATTAATGTGCAAAGTAAAGACATATGAAGTAGATAAACAAAAATGCAATGTAGTACCTATAAATCTGAAGGTGTTTACCATCTACAAGCATATCTGTGCTATTTGTCTAGCTAGATGTATATTATATATGTTGTTTTTAGGATATATTGAACACAATTGCTCACTCATATAATGTACAAAATAGCACAGTATCTGTAATTGCAAAATATCCATGTTTCCAAAGAAAATTTCATGATTATTAATATGTAAGACATGGTAGTGTAGGTGTTTGCATGTTTTTGCATTTTAAATGGGATTTTTCTTATTATTATTAACTTAGCTTGTAAATGGTTATGACTGTAAAAACTTACAAACTTAATTTTAGTGTTACTACCTTGTGCAAATATTCTCTTCTGTTAAATAATTTTGTTGGGCTTGGGCTACAGTGTTTTCTTTTTCCTTTGGAGTATCTGCTTGACTACTTGGGTTTTGTGTTGTGGTTTGTTTGTTGTTTTTTTTTTTTTTTTTTTGTTTGGTTTGTTTTAGTTTTTTCTAATTACTTTTTGTTTGGTTTTAATTATTATTTACTTTCCTGATACTAGCAGGGATTGTAAAACTCTAGCCTGATATCAACTCAGCTAAAATTGGCCAACAAAAATGAAAGTTAAAGGAGAATTTTAAGCCAATGATCAATATGACTACTCACACTTTTTATTCTGCTTTCCTCAATGCATAGCGGAGGCATTAATGATAGCTTTCACATTTGTAGAGCTGCCTCATCCAATCCTCCTTTACTTGCATATCAGTGTGACAATGGTTAACATAGGGGAATGCTTTTAGCTCCATTGAAACTCATGTGGCTTAGTATGAGGGCCTGTCTACATATATCTTACTGCAGATCTGTCTTTCCATTCCTCCAAGTACCCACTGACTTAAGTTTCATCTTTTTTTTTTTTTCCTGTTACGTTCACAGATTGCCACCTCATTCAGTTATTGATCTCTCCTGTGCTACAAATTCACTCAACAGTGCCATCTCTGCCTTAAAACATTTCCATGGGGGAATCCTGAATCAATTGCTTTGAACTTAATGGATTTTTAAATTGAATTAAAGGAAGGAATAAAGCTCCATTTCTATGCTACCTGCTTTGGTTCTTCTGAGCTAACTGGAGAAAGATAGTTTATGTTGTCAAAAAACAGGCAAGCATGATGCTGAATACACACAGACTGTGCTGTCAAGTGCGTATATTATATTTTAGTTTTTTCATCCTGATGTTGCTCTGCCACTACCTGTTCAAAGGTACAAGATAGTTAGGAAGCTTGGTAGCTTCTTTATCAAATTCTCAGCTATTGCTTCACAGTTCTGTTCAGAAGGTTGCACTGTATGTCTGAAGTTTTACAGCATGCGACACGAGTAATTTCCCTTTTAGACACAGCGGATTTTCTAAGTACAGGTACCTTCTCTTAGGTTTTCCCAAAGGAAAAAGCCCAGAGCACTGGAAGTTTAAGCAGGCTGGCCTTTGGGGCACAGCAGGAAGCTTTCCAGTCTGTTTGTCTGTTAAATTCTGTTGAAAATAGTCCTGCTCATTATTGTTAGCTTCTGATTTTCTGAAGTTAGAAAGAACTGTTTGTACTTCAGGCATATTCCGTGTTTTAACATGAGAGACATGCATTTAAAGTGGCTGTCCAATAGGCTGGGATGTCATCTGCCAATACCAGAAAATACAGATTAAAGAACCTTACTGTAAGTCATGAGCCATTTTGGCTGTTAGCCATATTCATCCTGGTTGTACAAAGCACCATCTAGTCCTTCAAGCTGAGGCATTTGCTCTTCATAAAGCAACTGTAAACATTGGTTGTTTTGCAAATTGCACCTTGGTTTCTGTGGAGAAGACAGACTCTGAGACTTGGGGTTGTTCAGCCTTCATAAAAGAGAGTTCAATTGAAACATTAAAGCAGCTTCCAGTGCCTAAAAAGGGCCTACAAGAAAGCTGGAGAGAGACGTTTTATAAGGGCATGCAAGGGGCTACAAGGAAGCTGGAGAGAGAGGTTTTATAAAGGCATGCAGTGACAGGACAAAGGGTAATGGTTTTTAACTTTAAGAGAGTAGATTTAGGTTAGACAGTAGGAAGAAGTTCTTCACTGTGATGGTGGTGAGACACTGAACAGGTTGCCTAGAGAATTTCTGGCTGCCCCATCCAAGGCAGTCTTCAAGGTCAAGTTGAATGGGGTTTTGGGAAACCTGGTCTAGTTGAAGGTGCTCTGACCATGGCTGGGGAGTTAGAACTAGGTGTTCTTGAAGGTCCCTTCCAACCCAAACAATCTATGATTCTGTGATTCTATATGACTCTATTCAATTATGGCAAGTAATCATGGTGGCAAAATTATATTTTTGTAGCAACTGCTGTATTAGGAGGCCAAACCACTTCCTGCTTTTTAATATTTCTTTTAACTGTCTTTAGCATTTCTATGGAATAGATACCTGAAAGGGCATGTTCTGGATTGGAGTGTGGAAGGCAGTACCTTCCACAGCAATGGTAATCTTGTATAAAAATTCACCTGATTGCCCTCTGATGGTCACAGTTACTGGTCTGCTTTGCTGGGGGCTAAGCCTGAGGTTTTCAGTCTTTTACCTGAGGTATGTGGAAATCTGTAGGCCATGTTCAGAAGTTATCAGTGGTATTAAGTTTTCAAAACTACATACCACAGTTGTCTTGCAAAACATTGAGAGGTCTGTAAGATGAAGAAGGTTGTAAATCATTGCTTCACAAATGCAACTGCATAATATGAGGAGAAAACATTTTTATTTGAGTGGAGGCCACTGTGACTATTTTCCTTTTTTCCTGACAGAAATCACAGAATTGTTTAGATTGGAAAAGACCCTTAGAATCAAATCCAGTTATTATCCTAACACTGCCAAGCCCACCACCGAACCATGTCCCTAAGCACCACATCTACAGTCTGTTAAATACCTTCAGAGATCATGATTCAACCACTTCCCTGTGCAGGCTGTTCCAATGCTTGATAAGCCTTTCAGTGAAGAAATTTTTCCTAATATCCAACCTAAATCTGCCATGGTGCAACTTGGGGCCATTTCCTCTTCTCCTATCACTTGTTATGTAGGAGAAGAGGCCAACACCCACCTCGGTACAGCTTCTTTCAGGTAGCTGTAGTCTACCAATAAGGTGTTCTCTGAGCCTCCTTTTCTTCAGGCTGAACAGTCCCAGCTCCCTTAGCTACTCCTCATAAGACTTGTTCTGAACAAAGAGTATTCTGTGTGTCACAACATACTTCAACATATTTTATGTATCCTACATATTACCTGTAAACAGAAATGTAATCAATATGTTAATTCCAGTATAATAATGAATAGTAGATGAAGGGGAGAGATGCAATAAAGTGCAGGGTTTTTTTCATCTTGATCATTAAGATGAGTTGATTGGCATCAATAAATACAGACAGAAAAGTGACAATAATAAAATTTGAGGTGTTTATCAGAATAAACAATTGCAGTACTAGTGTAATATGAACTGAAAATATCAGGACCAGCATCTATAAAGTTTATGTGGTACTATCCTTGACGACATAAAAGAAAAAAGGTTGCTAAAAATTAAGGAGAGAATTTTTTTTCTTCTTGTTTACTTTGTTTTGCCAATAAATGTTAATATCAAAAAAGTTAGCTGAGAAATTTTTTATTCATAAATTATGTCTGACAGTTATTCTTTGCAGTGCCTGATCACATGGTGAGATAGTCCATGAAATAATGAACTTTAAGCAAATTATTGTAAACCCCACAGAAGTGAAGGGGGAATTAATTCCTGGATATTCAGAGTTATTATTAGGAAATATAGGTAGAAAAAAATCCAGTGATATCACAATTCATTAAGTCAGAAAAAAAGAATTCTCTAGTGAAGCTATCAGAAAAATGGAGGGTGTGAAAAGAAGTTCTAAGATATACCAGGAGTGCCATCAGGTGTAAGTACAGATTTAGATCAAAGGCCTTTTATGGCATTGCTGATGTTTGCTGCAGATGCACACCTCTATAGAATTAAGAGATAGGTAGGAATTTCTCTTCTTTTCATAATCTACCCCGTCTTAATAATTTAGTCTTCAGACTTTTCTCTTATGCTTCTTTATTCCTGCCTCCAAGTTCCTTTCTTTGCTTCAGAAAACTCCCTAGGCTCATTAGGCAATCATGCACCATTTGCTTGTATCAGTAAGTGCGTTGGAAGCCAAAGTAAGATAGACGAGAAGTGAAGAGAGCATCTAGAATTGAATTTCAATTTTCTGATAGAGCATTGAATAAGCATCCAGTTGTTCATGGACCAAAAACCTCTGTATTTTTCTCAAAACTGTCCTCAGCTAAAACTCTGTAGAAAATAATATAGCAAACATCAACACCACTCTTCTTCACCAAGTTTTTTCCTGCCCTTCAATGTACTCCTCTCCCCACTCTTACCTCCCATCTGAAGATGTGGGGAACAAAGCCAACTTCCTGGTACTCTCATGAGGTGCAAGAAAATCATTGGGAGGCAACTGCTAACTCCAGGGTTTAAAAGGACAGGGAGGAAAACTGCAGAATGGAACATTTTCTGCCCTTCTTTTTATGCTGCCCTTCTCTTTGTTGCTGCCCTTATTTCTCCGATTCTTTGCAAAGGATGGTTTTTATGCCAACAGTTACTGCTTCTGGTTTTTTTTTTTTCCAGTTATAGCTCTGGAACTCCTGATGAGCCAAAATCTTCCTAGCAGCTCCTAGTAACTCATTCTGTTCTTCATGTTTAAAATTATTTTAATTGTCTAATTAACATTTAATCACCTAAACTTTAGTCTTGTGTTCTGGGTTTTCATGAGTTGTGTATACTCAGTTTTCCTCTCACTTTCCTTCTGATCTTTCTTTTCCCCACATGTAGGCTGAGAAATGCACTTTAATATGTTGAAAAATTATGTTTCCTTTTGAAAACATTGAAGTATCTTCAGCTAATAACTGACTTAAATTTTTTTAAATAATATTATTTTAAAACTCACCATATCTGAAAGTCAGATTATTAATGGGGCAATTATATAATATTAGTAGTTTGGTCATTATTAAGTAATATATAGTTTGGTTATAAGTGAATAAAAAAGTAAGGTAAATACTGAAAGGAAGTATCTTTCCAAAGCCAACCAACAAGTATAACAAGCTTTGCCATAGGAGGCTACCTGAGGAAGAGTAGCTTGCCACAAAGCATGCCTATATTTTCTCGTTATATATTTCAGCCCAATAGTTCTGGTAACATATTGTGTGTGCATCTCACTGGGATAAAAATCATTTGTAGGCTTTTCTTGAGGGTGGACAAATAAATATCAGGTAAAGAAAGACATCATAAACCCAAGCAAATGTTTACTGAAATAACGTACTTTAATTTCCTGGAGATTTTTTACTGCTGTTGTTCTAGATCAGAGCATCATCATCAGAACAGTAATCAAACTGGTGGGGCACAGCAGTCCACTAATCTGTTGTGCAGAGATCACTGTAGGGAAAAGTCAGGCTGTGGCTGGAGCCCATGCTAGTTCTGGGAACTACTCTCCATTTGCCCAGGTAACATGCTTACAGGTCACCATGACTGCTTCATTATGCCCCTGAGTCTCAAAAGACTTCCAGCAACACAGAAGGAAGGTCTGCAAAAGCCATCTTCTGTCTGAGCTGAGGAGCGGTGCTGCTTACCATCCTGTAGCAACTAATGCTAATTTTGCCATTGTGTGCTGCTCCTCTGCTGCTTCAGTTCAGAGCTAGATAAGCTAACCTGCCTTTGATTTAGAGTGAGAGATTTGGTTTTAGACTCAAAGTGCATAGAGAAGGAAGCTTACTCAATTAATGTCACTCTTGGCTAGGAGGCAGTAGTACCAGTCCATGGCCTGCCCCTCACTCCCTCCTGCTGACTGCTTACTTTTGTCTGGCCTGGCACTGCACAAGGAGAATATTACCAGCCTGAAGGTTGAACTAGTCCATTGCACACTGAACTTAGACATTATCACATCTATGTTGCCATGACCATTCTTTGACACAAGGGGTATTTGCTATTCTAAAAAAAAAAGCCGTAAAACTGTAAGTGCCTGAGAATATTGATTTTTAGTTGAATGAGTTAGTGGCAGGTGGAATAATACTAGTGTATCTAGTGAAATGTACTGAAAGTTGTCATGTTGTGGTTAAGGCCACTGTCATTTCACTACCTATAATAGTAATTGCAGTCTGTAATCATTATCTCAGCAGAATAATTCACTTGTTACTCAGTCTAATTTTTTATTGGTCATAAACTTTACCATAAACTAGCACTCTAAAAGCATCTAGGAGAAAGATATTGTTGACAGTTGCTGAGCAACTTCCTATTAAATTCAAATAACCAGTGAAAGGAAGAAAGGAATGATAAACCATGTTTACTAAATGAGAGTAAGAAAGGTGCTTATTAAAGGCTATAAATATCATACTTGATAAAATTTTCTTAGGGACAGACTGTCTTAGTCATACTGAAGTGAATCAACTAAAGTAAAAAGAGTAATTTTGAATCAGAATTAGTGCAAGGATTTAATTCTTCAATGTTTACCTGTTAATACTACTACCACTGGGCCTGATCACATATTGGCTGGAATTCCCTTTTCCCATTTTTGTGATTTTGAGATGTATGGAAAATAAAAAAGTGACATGTGTCCTGTATTCCAGAACATGTTTCAGATTCTTCTTCTTACAATGATCTCAAAGAGATGAGATATCAGAATATACTAATCTGGGCTTTAAAAGCAGTAGGAGAAAATAAGAAGAGTAGAATTGAGTGCGTTGCAGCATCATGGACATCCGTATGCAAATCTAGAATTACTACATAGAATAATATTTGGGTAGAGAGAAATATTCTTATCTTCTAGAACCTACTGTAGAAAGAGAAGGTTCCTTTAATATGGACAAAGGTATTCAAATGACTCTTTCAATATATTTAATCTTAATAAGGAAACTTGATCTCAACACAGCATTTGGAACTTAATCATCTTTCATAGAGATCTGGAGCTCAGCAGCAAGATGCATTTTGTAAAAATTCCAAGTTTCATTTTACATTATTAAATATGACTATGTTTTTATTTCTTCAGTGTTGGCAAAGCTTTCCCCTGCAGGACACTTTCTGAAGCTTCTGGTCATTTTTTTTGTTGTTGTTGGGTTTTTTTGGGTTTTTTTTTTTGTTTGTTTGTTTGGTTGGTTGGTTTGTTTTGGGGTTTTATTTATTTTTAAGCTGCTGCATGAATGCCCAAGATATCTGCTTTGGAGCAGAATTCGTATACTGTCTCTAGCTTTGCATCTGCAGGCATCCTTTTAATCTATAGATCCACTGTGTTGCACCCTTCCCAGTACTAGAAACATAGAAACATTGTGGCTCATATTCTAATATTGGTTCCAAAAGTCTTATCATATGATCGGCAGTCTGAGCTTGATTTATGCCAAAAATTATGGTATAAGCCTGGGGTTTGCAGGAGTTCAAATGTAGAGTTTACAAAGGTCTGAAATTCAGTTGGTACCTTGGGACTGGGAGGGGAGGTGAATAGGAACTTCAGAAATACAAGAACAAAATGCTTGCATATGTATTTCTGTTGTAAAAGCACATCGTGCTTGACTACTCTGTGGGCCATGGAGTCTTCTCAGGTTTTTGCAATTATACTTCATGTTTTTTTCTTCCAAGTCTTTCAGTCACTTCTGAACACAGATTTTTTTTTTATTATTTTTTTTTTTTTTTTCTGTATTCAGTTAGTCTTGTGTTTAAATAATGACTACAGGTACAAGAAGTACCTTTGACCCCAAGTACATTTTGTTCCTTTGAGTCCCTTGAGCGTGTATACTCTGATACTACTATTTGATGTCTTTGCCCTGTTCTTGGATGAAGTCGATTTTATCAAATCCCTGTGAAACAGTAAGAGGAAACTGGTTTTATTCTTTTTGTTACCTTTTTGATTCTCCTCTTATGTTCTGGTGTCCTATGTTCAGCAGCAGCAGTCATCCAGCAGCTGAAGGTATACTCAAAGACTGAGGGATCTTATCTGATTTCTTGATAGTCTATGCATATATTTATAAATATATTTGCACCACTTCTCTCTCACTTTATTAAAAGAAACTTAGAGAGAGCAGAGTACTAACAGTAGAAGTTAAAAATAACACAAATCAGTGTATGCAAACTGTAAATATCTTAAAAGCATTGACTATACAATGAAGATTTAATAGCATATATCATAGTTCAGTGTAATGAAGCCTTTTATCCTCATTGCCCTTCCCTCATCAGGTCGAAGAACAGCTTATTAGAAGGGTAGCAACTTCTGTAAAACTCTGTAATGCAGTCAAATGTCAATGCACGAGCAGAATGAAGAGAACAGCCCCATGGGTATACTTCCAAGTAAATTAAAAAAAAGAACATTGTGCAATTTTAACCAGAATGGTTATTTTAGATTCCTGAAATGTGGGAAAATTGCAATGGGAGTTAATACCACTCCAAATCATGTCATCTTTCATTCAGAATGTGCTGTTAATTATAGCAGCACCTGTTAGCCCATACTTATTGTTATGTCAGCATTTCGCATGAGCACGATCTGCTTAAATTATTTCATGGCTGAATACTGCAGTCTGACTGTACTTTTGGTGGTTTTTTGACACAAATATTTTGGATATTACTGCTTGTTGGACCAAAATACACATTTTTTATGAACTCATTACATTCGAGCCAGAAGGGCTTTTTGGATCATACAGCCTAATGTTGTGGTTTCTTACCCAAATATTTTTATGTTTAATCTGTAACTTGTGGCTATATCTTCTGGAAATTTTTTTAAAAAGCATAAGGAATTCATCCAGAGGGTAACCTGAAAGATTACTCAGAAACAGAAAAGGAAATTTCTCACCATAGAAATATTTAACAGAGAGTAAATGTGGCACTTAGGGACATGGCTTAATGGTGGACTTTGCAGTGTTGCATTAGCTGTTGGACTTGATGATCTAAAAGGTCTTTTCCAAACTAAATGATTCTATAAGTTGGTTTGGTTCACGTATTTGCCAGTGTAACAGTTCCTGAAAGAACCACTCCTTGTTGAATTATCATGTAAACCACCTTCTTACTTCTGTTCCACATTCCCTTTGCATATATCAAAGATTATAATTTTGAAAAAGATAAAAAGATTTAGGTGATTTTTAGTCTTTAATTATGGGAAAATAGAAGAATTAATTTCTGCTTTTAAAGTGTGAATGCATCATCTGATCTCTTATAAGAGAAATGTTTATTGAATGTTAATCACTAACAGTTTTACATTTCTCTAGTAAGCTTGTGACATTAATAAAGCAAAGATGATTCAGTATAAGAATGCATTTTCAGAATTTCACTTTATAAAGTGGCTCCTTATTCCACAGTGCTGAAGTATCTGTAGATGTTACAAACCAAGATGTGAAATGTTGCAATTGAATTTCTTTTATCTTGAAATATCTAAAAGTAATGTGATATATACTATAATAAAAAGCATTATTCAACTCTTATTAAACTTTTGTGAAGTAAAATATGTTTTGAGACTTAAGGCTAATCATTCTAATGTCTCCGAGAAAGATACAGGTCTTATGAACCAGAAATTTTTGACAGAACTTATAGAACAAGGATGGATTGCATTTGCCATTTTGAAATTAAACTGTAATGTTTCCTAAACACACCAGACGAATGTCTAGTACTAGATCTATTTAGCTTGGCACCATAATTAAAGTTGTGTCCCATTGACCACAAATTTGCAAGAAATCAGGTTAATTTCTGGAACCCCACAAAGATGACAAAACAGAACAGCTAAATGAGAAAAGTAGCATTTGTTGTGTCTGTCTTTAGCTTTTCCAGCCCTCAGATCCAGGACTTATGTGGCATGAGTTCAGGCTCCAAATGCACTGCACAAGTTCTATCATTTTGTTTAGCATTTACTGAAGAGATACATGATTCTATTACCCAGTGGCTGTCCAGAGGGAGTTTTCTGGAGATCACTGAGGTGGTACTGCTTAACTTGCATGCTATTACAAGGAATTTGTCCGTCACATAATGGAATCTATAATCCAGAGCTCTCATCTGTGGAACTGGACTGGAGCCACCCCTCAGTATCTGCATGTACTTGTTGCTGCTTACAGGTACTTACCTCTCAAGGGGCATCATTGTGACTAAAGGAGCACAAGGGAGGTCAGAAATTCTAAGTCATTAGCAGTTAATTTATATAAGAATATGCTAGAAATTAAAATAAAATTTTAGGGAAAAAATATTGGCTGAATATAAAACAATATTGAAGCCATTTAGTTGCACAGGTCAAGAATTTAGGAGTGTCAACTTCTGATCAAGCAATTAATTCAGCTCACAGGCTTCTCCCAGGCACCCTCTCTCTTGAACATCTCTAGATCAGGGTCAGTCCAGAGGCTTGGGTGGCAGCAATCTGCTTTTGACTGCCACTGCAAGACTGCCTGTGGTTTTGTGTGGGCTGTCGAGTGGCTGAAGTAATTGTGGAGTGTGAAACCTATTAATACCATTTGAGCGTTGGTCCCACATATGTTCTTGCTCTTACTCTTTGTCTTGGTTGTACGTCATTAACCTTGTTTCCCACAGTACAGCTTGATTTTGTGTTCAGTTGCTTGTCTGCTATAATCTCCAGATTTTCTTCAGAATTATGGGATTCCAGGAAGTAACCAGTTCTCCTGTTCCTAAGCGTAGTGTGACTTCCTTGTTTGCTGATGCATGACTTACTGCTTATGTTGCATCAATTATTGAATAGATAAAAGTGTCATCACTCTTGTAAGAAGACTGCTGAAACGCCACACATTTAGTTATGATTACTTGCTGCTGATACCATTTAGAAAAATCTGTCAATTTTAGTAATCTTATGTATCACAGCAGTTCTTAAAGGAGTAAACAAAGAATGAGTTCTCCTTTCTGTTAGGTGGTGTAGAGACAAAAATAAGCAGTTTTCTCCAAAGAGTTTATTGCAGAAATATACTGCTACAGGAATGGATGGAATATCACACAAAAACCATTAGTGAATATGAGTGAGATTATACATTATGTTATTATTACAAAGTATAATTTGGAAAAATAAAATTTAAATGGAAAAATATTCAATGGAGTCCCGTTAGGAAGAGAAAAGTAATGTGACACATATTAATTTTTCTTAAAGTTTTTTTGAGTTTCCTGGAATTTTAATATTGTAATTAAAGTTACTTTCAATGAACTACATATTTTAAGGAATTTGTGAGGATTTATTTTCTATTACTAATAAGTATATTAATCTGATCTGACAAGATTACTGATATCCTAACTCATTAATTTTCCACACATTTAAACTGTCACCATCAAATTAACAAAGCATCTCCTAAACAAAGTGTATCATTTTCTGCCACTTTAATTAGACTCCCAAAACCCTCTACTTTTTGCATGTTCCTGGGAAAAAAAGACCTATCTGTATGCATGTAGATAGTTTATATATCATCTGTATGCTATCGTTTTGTCCTCTCTTAGTGTAAATTCAAAAGCAGAGTGCTGAAACTTGTAGATTATTCAATCTTCCTTGTCACTTGGCAGGAAGCTGAGAGAAGTGGTAATGATAGTATTTTTATCTTAGACAGCATGCAGATCAGTTATATTGTAATTCTTATATCTAACTAGATAAGGTAGAAGTTCAATGTATTTAATTGCCATAAAACATCTAAATTATTATTGTCTGTGTTAATAAGCCTGAAAAAAAGTACACTGAAATAAAAGACTATTTTAATCATTATGGCTTCCTGGACTGAATTGACAAACTGAAAGGGATTTCAAGCTGAGAGTGACTTCTGGGTCTGCCCAGTTCATTCACAGTGCCTGAAACTTAACTTGATATTTCTGCGGTTTGCAAAGCCATTCTCAGATGATGTTTACTATCCTGAAGATCAGAAAGATTGATTAAAAAGATCCTAAAATCTTTCCACAATACTTATCTTTTCTTTCAACCTTGTCTTCTATGGGTATGTAAATATATGAGAGAAAATAGTCTTGTGCCATGGAGGAAAGGAATTTAAATCCTTAATCTCGGTTAAAACATTTCTAGCCTTTTCAGGCCTAATGTAAGTCTTTATTTAAAGAATCTATATCTCAGTGTTGTTAAGAGACTGGTTAAAATATTGAACTATGCTATATAGTAATAGAATGATGTGCAGCAATTGTCATCATTTTTCTGGTAATATTTCAGTATTTTTTTCACAAACTAAATGGTATTATTAAGATATACTTTGACAGAAAAATTGTCACTACTGAACAGTGGGTATTTCTGATACATTTTAGTCTGAATTGAATTATTGAGCTGTTATGCTGCTGGGAAATGCTTTAAGGAAATGTGCTATAGAAGATCCACACAGAATACCCGCATTTTATGTCAGATACTCTGTTGCTCTTAGTTTTTAAAGCCACGTGGACAATTTGGAAAGCATTCACAGTGTTTTTTTCAGCCAAAGAGTTTAGTTGTGCAGATAAAGATGCATATATTTTTCTACAGTCAATGAGAAGTAATAGGCTTTTCCAACCTGTGGATAACTGATAGTTTGGAAGCTATTGGAGGCAGTTTGTGAAGCCTGCGTGTGTGTAAAACTTTTACTGGAGATTGTAGTTGATAAATACAGACAGTTGCAGTTGCATAGGTACAGCATTAAGCATAAAGAAGAATCTAGATTAAGAGGTAACATGACCGCAAACCCTTCAATCTTTAACTTAAATAAAATGTATATATCAGAATCACTAGTAATTATAATTTTCTTAGTTGGGAGGATTATATCACCTCAGTTTCCTGTGTTGCCATTAAAACATGTAAGTATTGCAATGGTAATTGCAAATCACAGCAAAATACATGTTGTCTATTTTCTTTCTTTTAATTTCTGTTCATTATTTCTATGAGAGATTTCAAACGGCAGTCAGACACTGCTGAGGCAGAAGGGTGTAAAACTGTTTCTCATGTCAGACAGGATAATGGCAAAGTATTAAAAGGTCAAGAAGGCTGCTGACTACATTAATATAAAAATGTAGCCATAACCTAAGCCTTATGCAAGCATTGTCCAAGTGATGAGAGAATATTCCACTTTGAGTGAGGCACAATCTATAAGTCTCCAAAGGGCGGATATACTCATGAAAGTTTAGGTCTGGAAAGGACCTCAGCAGGTCATGCAGTTCTTTACTCTGAAAAAAAAAGCTAACTTTTTGGAAACCCTCTGCAGAGTTGCTGATCTTATCCATTCTTAAAATAGATATAAAGAAGAGTATAAGAGTATTGTATTATTACCAGATACTGTGTATAGAGAGTGGTAATTGGAATGTCTTACTGTTGCCAAGCCTGCTGCTTCTGTTTGTATCTCACAGGAAAAAGATGAGAGGTGCTTATGAGGACAGTGTGTCACAAACAGTAATAACCTGCAAAGGATAATCAAAGTAAGAACTAAGTAAATCTGTCTTAATCTAGACAAGTTTCTACTTTTATGAGTAAGAGAAGGATGGGGAATAGGGCCAGGGACTCTGTGCATTTCTTCATACTCTGATATTTGATTAACTCCTTAATCCTCTGCTCTGTTTCTTATAGAAAGGCCAGATTTCTTTACTAGTTGTATTCTCTGCCATAGTCTTTTCCTGCTGATCATCTAATTCCGGGATTACTTCTGACGTCTTCAAGACAAATATTTCAGGGGATTTTTTTCATTTTAAGGCCAATGAGATATGAACAAGTTTGTGGAGACAGTTTTATTTGTAATCCAGAATTTGTACTGTTACCTGAATAGTCATGCATAGATTGCAGTTAAATTTGTTATTCTTCTTGTTATTTTAATAAAGGTACCTAAAAAAAAAAAAAAAAAAAAAAAAAAGTTTGTTTAAACCAGCTGAAGTGAAATCCAGGATATCCCAAACTGCATAATCTGTATAATGCGTGTTTAGGTTGTGTCATAATGTGACAACACTTACTACATTGCAAAACTGCGACTGACTCGGAATTTCTCCTTCTGTTATGATGTAAAATGTATGATATAGTTCTGTTGCCTATCGAGCTGAAGAAAGATGTCAAGATGCTTAAAGATAGTAAGCACTTACTGATTTTCTTATTAATTTAGGAAGATGAGCAAGCTTTATCAGGCTATTGCATGGTGATTGTGTTTGGTGAGCAAGAGAACAATAGGATTGGAATGTGAAAGACTGGATATGTGCTGGAAATGAACTTCACTGGAAAGCATTTAACCTGGGTAAGAGCTTTATTTGAGATTTATGTTCAGACAGTTAAAATTATAATCATGCACTGCACAATTTATGAATCCTTAGCATACCTAGTGCTCAGCTCTCTTGCCCCGTTTAAATGGGATATGTGAGTAGGTGGTGAGGACTAGGACACACCTGGTGAGATACTTCCAGAGTGTTCTTAGCTTGTCTTTTACTTAGTTGATCCTAGGTTGCAGGAAGAGAGGAGCAAGATGATGGGGCCCCTACTACCCCAGACCAAGATGGCATGTTTGACTAGTCCAGGTCAAAGGAATGGATCTTCTTGCTATCTTCAATTATATGTATCTCCCCTGGCTGTGCTGGTGTTTTTTTCCAGACGTTGTAAAGAGAAAAAATATCATGATAAAGAAAAACATCATGATCAAGAAAAACATCAAGGACAGGGTTTGCTATTTGACTGTTCTGTGCAACCACTTCAGTTCTTTGTGTAAAAAGTAGAATAAGACTTAAACAGCTGTAGCAGATACAACGGCTTCCTTTAACTACTTTTTTTCATTTGCTCAAATGCTGTGTCACTTTAAAAATCTTAACACTTTTCAAATGGCAATCATTGCATGGGAATAAAGATGCAAACCTGAGCCTTGTTTAACAGTTCACTATTATATAGTGATAAGATCATGTTACCAAGATCGTGCAGATCTATTTTATCCTGGTTACTATCATGAAGGTTGTCGAAGATGTAAAACTTTACATTTTAAGTAAAGATTTTGAAGTGGGTTTGCATCCCTACAAAAACACTGTAGGAAGTTCTTCAGTTTTACATTGCCCCCTATTCTAGGGGAATTATCCAGTATATTTTTTCAAGTTTTATATTCTTCACTAGTTAATTGCTATAGGCCAATACCAGATGTAGATGTAGCTAGATGGATCTTTGTCAACGTAATATAGCTTTCTCTATTTATCTTTGAAGGGGTTTTACCTTCTTAACTACTAAATATCCTAGAGTGCATAGCCTTTGTCCTCTTCCCATTCCCCAGACTCCTAAAGAGTGTCATGATTGTTCTTTACAAAAAAAAATCCTGAGAAAAAAGTAAATATATTTACATGGTTTGTGTGGTACTTCAGCTAATCTGACTCTGTATACAGTTTCTTTTTGTCTATAGCTAACTGCCTCTATCCCTCTTGGTAGTATTTATTATGCATCACATGTATTATAAATACAATCATAGAATCATATAATCATAGAATAGTTAGGGTTGGAAAGGACCTTAAGATCATCTAGTTCCAACCCCTTGCCATGTGCAGGGACACCTCACACTAAACCATCCCACCCAAGGCTCTGTCCAACCTGGCCTTGAACACCGTCAGCGATGGAGCATTCACAACTTCCCTGGAAAACTCATTCCAGTGTCTCACCACTCTTACACTAAAGAATTTCTTCCTCAGATCCAATCTAAACTTCCACTGTTTTAAGTTTAAACCTGTTACCCCTTGTTCTCTCACTACAGTCCTTAATGAAGAGTCCCTCCACAGTATCCCTATAGGCCCCCTTCAGTTACTCGAAGGCTGCTGTGAGGTCTCCATGCAGCCTTCTCTTCTCCAGCCTGAACAGTCCCAATTTTCTCAGTCTATCTTCATACTGGAGGTGCTCCAGTCCCTTGGTCATCCTCGTGGCCCTCCTGTGGACTTGTTACAGAAATTCCATGTCCTTTATATGTTGAGTTTGCCAGAACTGCACACAATACTCCAAGCGACGTCTTACGAGAGCAGAGGAGAGGGACAGAATCATCTCCCTCAACCTGCTGGTCATACTCGTTTGGATGCAGCCCAGGATATGGTTGGCTTTCTGGGTGCAAGAGCACACTGCAGGCTCATGTTCATTTTCTCATTGACCAACACCCCCAAGTCCTTCTCAGCAGGGCTGCTACAAATCTCTCTTCTGTCCAACCTGTAGCTCTGCCTGGGATTGCTCTGACCCAGGTGTAGGACCTTGCTTTTGTCACAGTTAAACTTCATCAGGTTGGCATTAGCCTACCCTACAAGAATGTCAAGGTCCCTCTGGATGGCATTCCTTCTCTCCAAAGTATCAGCCAAACCACCTATCTTGGTGTCATTGGCAAACTTGTTGAGGGTGCACTCAATCCCATTGCCTGTGTCACTGACAAAGATGTTGGACAAAACCAGACCCAGCACTGATCCCTGAGGGACACCACTCGTTACTGGTCCCAGTAGGACATTGAGCCATTGTGCACAACTCTGTGTGCGGCCATCCAGACAGTTCTTTATCCATCTAGTGCTCCACCTATCAAATTGATGTCCCTCCAATTTAGACACAAGGATGTCATATGAGACAGTGTCAAATGCTTTGCACAAGTCTAGGTAGATGATGTCAGCTGCTCTACCCCTGTCCATCAGTTCCGTAGCCCTATCACAGAAGGCCACCAGATTGGTCTGGCAGGATTTCCCCTTAGTGAAGCCATGCTGGCTGTCACCAAGCACCTTGGTATTTTTCATGTGCCTCAGCGTGCCTTCCAGGAGAATCTGCTCCAAGATTTTACCATACACAGAGGTGAGGCTGACTGATCTGTAGTTCCCTGGCTCTCAGAAATTTTCAGCACTACTTGCACTTGAAAAGGATTATAAGGCTCTAGATAACTGGACAATGTCTGAACTTGAAAGATGCTTTTAAAATTGATATTAGTTTCCATAATTTATTATTCATCTTTCTGCAAAAAGTAAGGCTGCTTTAAAGTAAGTGATTAACTGCAATTTCTACTAAATTTCATTTTAAAAATATTTGGGTTTCCTTTTTTTTTTTTTTTTTTCAGTTAGAATACTATTTACAAAATACCCTTAAAGAATAAAGGATTTTTGTTTTGTTAGCCTGCTTCCAGGCTATGAAATCTATAATAAATAAAAAAATAATATAAGTAAATAAGCCAAATCATAACATTTCTCCCAAATATGTTTGTTTTCCCAGTGGTTTATTTAAAAATCACATTTACCACTATTTAACTTGGACTGATCTGTAACGTTGTTGTGTTTCAAATGGTTGTCCCAAAAGGACTGATAATAGTCCAAGAAATTTTCTTTTTAAACAACTTTTTTACAGCTTTCTCTTACTTAGAGGTGAACAACAAAGTTGTTATTACACCAATAAAAATAAGTAAAAGAACAATGCTGTATCTGTGGACACTTGCAGTCATGTAAACTTATTTTCATATATTAAAGAACCCACATCAGAAAAATATTTTTCATTATGGAACAGAATAATAAATGCAAACTAGTCAATTCACTGTTGCAGAGCATGATCTGGGGGGTCTAAAGGTGTATGTCATAACAGCATAGGTAAATACCATTTCTGCTATGAGAAGTAGGAGTTAATGTTGTGTCAGTTTCCCAAACAACTGGTAATGCCTGTCCCGCTCAAATTTACTATGCAAATTGAAAGCCATGCTTTTGTTAATCTTCCTTAGACAGGTAACACTAGTTACATGTAAATATCACCTTTATTTTCAATTTTAATATTTTCTTTATTCCACCATTTCCTAGATCTCCTTTTGAATATAGCAGAATGAGTATCAATAGATTCAGGAGTTTTTTTCTAGGGCTTTTAAGATACTCATTTTTCCTTATCAGATGGCTTCAGAAACTCCCCTGGACTGGAATCAACATGTCATGAATAACACTGTGATCTTAGTAAGACTTACTGCCATGCTTAAAGTCACTGAGTTCAGTGTGGTAACTGATACATTTGAAATTAAGCATGTGAAAAAGCCCTTGCAGCAGTAAACTTTTAAACCAGGGCAGAATGTGGAAATAAAGAAGAGAGGATGAAAATTGTATTCTTGTTCGATTTCAAGATAAAACTCGATCTTTTCTTATCCAGATTAACAACTGTACAAAGAACAATTCCACTGTTGGTCTTTCTGTGTTTCTTTGCATGGTGTACCTTCATCACTACCAGCTACACACTAATAAATCATAAAAATTGCTGGTCTAAATATATATGCAACTTTGCAGACTCATGTTGGAATAACAGTTTGCACACACCCATGCCCACACCCATAAAATAATGAAAGAAAATCCTAGTGCTGTTTATTTAGAATTAGCTCTTGAATGCTTGGGAGCTTTTTATAACCATAAAAATTTACACTGATACTAACTAGGGAGGGTTTATGAAAGGTGATCATGTAAGATAATTTTTACACAAGGAAATACTGAAAGAAGTTTATAAAAAAGAGCAATAGACTGCAATATGTACTTCTTTTAAGCAATAATAAATTGCTCATATAGAATTAATGATCTCCAGACATTTCTGTTAAAAGACTTGAAAAGAACTAATTAATGTAGCACATTTCAAGCTAAGAAAATTGCAATGATAAATGGGATTACTGGAAGCTATAAATGTAATTTTTTACTGAAGGAAAAGAGCAAAACATCACTCAGAACATTAAGGAATGCAATTAAGCAAAGCATTTGGAAGTACTTAATTGCATCTGCAGAGAATAGTTAAGTGAGATCTGGTGCCTTGCATTAGCAGCAATATCAAACCTTCAGAAGATTCCTTAAATATAGAGCAAGTAGACCATTTGCTGTCAGGATAATATGTGATTTGACATTCTAGAAAAATATTCCTTTATTGATAAATTATGCAAACATCTGAAAAATAAACAGATTCTTAATAATGACAAAGTCTGAATTACGGGAAGGCAGACAGGTAGGTAGTAAGTACATACTTTATTGTTGGTCCAAATGTCTTGTGATATAATGAATGTATGCCAAAACAAAAAAGATGCAAGAAAATGGGGTAGGCTGTAAATCAACTAAAGCTTAATTTTACAAATTGCAAAAGTGTATGGTCCTAATTAAGCAAACTCTTACAAACCTGTATGTTTCCATCAATTTAACTGCTCTTGTTATAACATTTTTCTTTGGAGCTTGAACCAAGGTTATTGATCTAACAGATGAAACTCCTAAAGGCAGCTGTTAAATCACATACTCTTTGATAGAAAAGTCAAGGCTGCCTTTGTGAAAGCACAAGTGAGTGAGCAAGACTCTGGAGTGTCTGGTATGGACTGGTTCATGTTCATGCTTGACAGGACAAACGTTGTCTAGGAAAGAAAGGCAGTGTTGATTATGTATATCAACTGTGAGAGCTCTGGCTTTCTTTGTGACTCTGCTGCTTGTGTGGAGTGGGACTTAAGAGACATCCATCCATTCAGCCACACTTATGTTTCTTCCTCTAAGAAGGTATTTTGATCTCCGTATACCAGAGCTCAGGAGTGAAGTAGAAGGTAACTGAGGAACAAAGCAAGCCCAAAATGTAGCTAGATTCTCCTTGCCTGCCTTAAGGTTATTCGTAATGAATAGGTTGGCTATAAGACCTTGTTCCCTACTCTGCTTTTCTTCTCAACCTGTTTTCTGGTAGTTGTCATGATTTCTGCAATGAGATGCTTCTAGGTGAGTGCTTGTGGTTGCGGATACGATGACTTAGATATTACCAGACATCTGTAGAATCACAATTCTAGATTCATCACACAGAAACAAGATTATAAAATACAAGGGCAAAAAAAGTTGATTTTTGTTCCTTAAATTCTCTAAAATGGTAAACCTTCACTGAAAAATGTTGCCTATTCAAAAATTTGCTGACACATTTTAAGTATCAAATATATATGTGTGTATTTTACAGCTCTGATTTCTAATGATTTAGGTGGAATATTACTGAAAATGAATGAAATCATAGATAAGGGTGCTCCCTTTCCTTGCAATCCCAAAATTTGTCTGTAATTGTTTTTATTGCACTACCTACCAAGTTGGGCAGTTAAGAGGGAGTGTTTTAATATGTGATGTGTTTACCTTCTCAGATTTCAATGCACAGTTTTCTTAATGTCTTTTGGTGAATATCTGACATAACTGCTCTTATGGGGATATTCCACTGATCAGATGGATAACATTACCATTTATATTGTTGGTGTCAGGACAAAGCATTGCTGAATAAGTGATGAAGTCTTTGTTTAATATAATATATAATTTTTTTTTGTTTAATTTTAATTCTTCTTTGTGGAAGTCGTTGTAACCTGTGCTTATATTGCATTTTATACTTTGCTCCAAATATTAAAATAAAATAAGTAAAATAAAAGGGAAACTAATTGAAAAATAGGGATATCTCAGAAATACAACTGGTGAAATAGTATTCTAGAACTGAAGAGTATTTGAAAGTGTAATATATATTATAGGGGAAAAAACCAAAGACTACACAAATAGAGGGACATTATTTTCAAGTTGAGAATATTAATGTTTGATTAGAACAGTTCAGGGTAGGAAAAATGTTTCTTTATTTTTTAACTATGCATGTGTAGATTTTCCCACTCTCGCCTCAAAGACAGCTTCCACAAGAGTAGTTTGTTAGGAAAGACTAAAGTTATATAAAATGAGGCTTTTTATTATTATAATACAATAATTTTTTTAGAAGCTTGAATGATATTTTGTAGTCCAGAAATAAAAGGAAAAAGCAGTTTGGCTGTTTTCCTGACCAAATGCGTAATCCTTCTTTGTGGCTGCTGTGTGACTACCCTTGAATGCCATGTAAATGTATGTCAGTGCTCTGATCTGCCTTGTGATCCTTTTCTTCTTCCTGACTGCTTTGATCTTGAATTTCTCAGATTACTTCTCACTGCAACAGCCCCTTATTGATGAAGGCTTAAGATATTGCAACACCTTGTAGCATTGCCTATTCTGTCTCCTATAATTCAGCATTTCAGCTGCACTGTACCAGATAACTGACCTGTACTACACAGAAATAAAAGGCCACATTTTTCTCCTGGGTAATTTTTAAACCTATCGAATTCACTGTTTTGAAGTGCAGCAGGCTAGTCTGTGGTTTGCAGGGAGCAGAGTAAAGGAAGTGCTTTACACTACCTCTCTTGACTAACCTTTACTGTGCTTTCAGGGGCTTTGCAGATCTGGCCCCTGTGGCCCTCATTAGGCCCTTCTTTACAGGAAAGTATGTGATAAGGTCCACCGAGAAGTTCGTCTAGCAGTATTGGTTGTTAGAGAAAGTTTTCTAGATGGAGGGAGACACAAAACTTTGCATCAGTGGCAAAGAAATGCTGCGTTTTACTCAAAAAAAATCCCCATGACAAAACCAAAAAATAACTATAAAAAACACACCCCACTCCAAAAAAAAAGGAGCAGGTATTGATTTTAGTGGCTCTTTTTGCTAGATTGGAAAGGTAGTGTGATTTTGTAGAGGAATTTCCTCTGCCTAAACTATATAAAGTTACGATGCTCTTCCTGCTACAAATATAGTGACTGGTTTAACAGCAGACGAACATTCCTCACTTTTGCTGAAAGATGACAGATTTAGAAAAGGTTAAAAATAAAACCAGTCAAAACTGTAAGCTGTTTTCTATCCAGACTTCCAGATGTTAAAGGTCCTATGCTGGGAACAATCTTAGCAACAAGTGAGATTAGTCTGTATTTTTTTCCTTTGCCTTTTCTTTCTAGTAAAGTTATTTGAAATTCTACACATTGGTTTCTGTCCTGTTTGCTAATATGTATCTCTTTAGGTATGACTGGAAGTTTACCTCCTCAAAAAAACCCTAGCATGCAAGTGTTTAGCCACTTGCAGGAATGGCTAATTGAAGAAAAGGAGATCTCAGAAATATGATGTTGACAGTGACAAGTCTCAACTGTAATGAGATGATCAAGGGAAAACAACCAGTTTGCTGCACCTTTAGAAGCTCAGAGAGTTTTTGTAAGAATTTATTGCAATTTTGAGTTATTTGCACATCAATGACCATGTACTTTAATTTTTAGGGGGATTCTGGATGAAGTGCATGGAATCAAACTGGGACAGGTAACAGTGTGCAATGCAGCACTACTTAGGTATTCCTGACCTAATTAAGAGAAAGTGGTATCTTTGTAAACATAAGTAACTCAGGTACTGAGTTTAGCAAAACTTCCATGTTAATTAGTTCTGCCCCAAAAAGACGTTTGTTTTACTCTGTTGCAATGACTTAGGTTTTCCTTACCTTACGTACTTTGGGGTATTGACGTGTTTGCACTTTTTTTTTTTTTCTTTTTTAATTTTTAAAAAGAGTGATGGAGAAATGTTGTGTAGACCTTCAAAGACTTTTGACATAAGCTCCAAAGCCCAGATAATCAGGGCTTTTCCTAATGCTGTATCATTAGATTAAGTTCAAAATGCTACTATGTTACTACTGCTACAACAGATATTACAGTAATTTAAACACTTGAATGAGTAGTGCTGTGACTGCATTTCATAGGGCCCACAAAATGCTAAATGCACACCAGCAACTATTTATAAAAGCAATGCATTCACTTTTTCCTGACTCAGTATAGGGCTCTTTGGAATTATTTGGAACTGGAGAAAAATGTATGGCAGATTTGTGCTTTCTATTTCAATTAATGTAATGAAAGCAGATGGGAATCAAGTTGGTGATTCATTTTAATGATTTAGTTGGCTAATTTGTCCCAGATTCGTTCATCCCTTTAACTTTTGTTCATGGTTTGAAGAATCTGCAAGTATTTTCCCTTTGTGCAATAAAGAATACAGGAAGTGGTAATTGGGTTAGCCTGGTATTTTTCTGAATTTTGTCATTAATACCAGGTTTCACTACCAGAGAATTCATTCTTTCCTGTAGTCACATTTATAGAACTGGAGTTTAGCTGTCTGCTTTGTCTAATTGGCATAATAATTCACAGCCAGTCAGCACATTAGTGTTTCAGTTTCCCATTTAAAATCATGGCAAAACACACATAACTATAATAGGCTGAAATGTTTATGTTTCAACAATTATACTTTATAATGCCTAACTAACAAGGATTATTCTCTCAAAAGAGATCATTGACATGGAAAGAAATTGTCAATATTAAGTTGGATATTTTCCCATAAGGAAAGAGGCCTTTGAAATTCATCCTTTCATCCAAAGCCTCAGACTGGTATTCTGCCCGTCTGTCCTTGTGGCTACCTCTTTCTTCCTCGATGTATTCTGTTTTCTTACTCTCCATTCATTCAGTTAAAAAGTAGCTGTTAGCTTTTCCGTTCTTTGGCTTTCCCTCTCGTTGCCCTTTTCTGCTGTCCCTGTCCTTCAGTGTCTAGCCCAAGCTGCTGCTTCTCAATCAATCAGACTATATGTAACTCCGTTCTGGTCTCTAGCTCTACTTTGATGAGTACTCAGCTAACCTGCTCTCAAATTATATGTGGTTTTCTCTTTCTTCAGTCAGCATAAGATCTACATTTTCTTGAGCAAGTAGTATTGTGTATTATGAAGTACTTGAGTCCAACCTGATTGTAAAGAAGCTGCTGAAGTCTTCCCTATTCCCTAATATGTTACTGCATAAAAAAGCCACGATCCAGTCAACGTACTGACTTTTTTCCTCTTATTTGTTCTTTCTTCATCACATCCCGCAGTCCTGAATGAGCTGGCAAATGAAGTTGCTAAGCCTCTCTATATCATATCTGAAAAATCATTGCAAACAGGTGAAGTTCCCAATGACTGGAAAAAGGGAAATATAACCCCCATTTCCAAGAAGGAGAAAATGGATGAGCCGGGGAACTACAGACCAGTCAGCCTCATCTCTGTGCCTAGCAAAATCTTGGAGTGGATTCTGCTGGAAGACATGCTCAGGCACATGAAAAACATCAAGGTGCTTGGTGACAGCCAGCATGCCTTCACTAAGGGGAAATCCTGCCAGACCAATTTGGTGGCCTTCCATGATGGGGCTACAGAACGGATGGACAGGGGTAGAGCAGTTGATGTCATCTCCTTGGACTTTAGCAAAGCGTTTGACACTTTCACACATGACATCCTTGTGTCTAAATTGGAGAGACATCAATTTGATGGGTGGACCACTAGATGGATAAAGAACTGTCTGGATGGCTGCACACAAAGGGTTGTGCTCAATGGCTCAACGTAGAGCTGGAGGCCAGTAACGAGTGGTGTCCCTCAGGGATCAGTGTTGGGACTGGTCTTGTTCAACATCTTTGTCAGTGACATGGACAGTGGGATTGAGTGCACCCTCAGCATGTTTGCCGATGACACCAAGCTGTGTGGTTCGGTCGACATGCTGGAAGGAAGGAATGCCATCCAGAGGGACATTGAGACGCTTATAAGGTGGGCTGATGCCAACCTGATGAAGTTTAATCATGCCAAGTGCAAGGTCCTACAGGTTGTTCAGAGCAGTCCCAGGCAGAGCTACAGGTTGGACAGAGAGAGATTTGTAGCAGCCCTGCTGAGAAGGACTTGAGGGTGTTGGCCAATGGGAAAATGAACATGAGCTTGCAGTGTGCTCTTGCACCCAGAAAGGCAACAGTATTCTGGGCTGCATCAAAAGGAGCATGATCAGCAGGTTGAGGGAAGTGATCCTGTTCCTCTACTCTGCTCTTGAGAGACCTCACTTGGAGTATTGTGTGCAGTTCTGGGGTCCTCAACATATAAAGGACATGGAATTTTTGTAACAAGTCCACAGGAGGGCCACAAGGATGATCATGGGACTGGAGCACCTCCAGTACGAAGATAGGCTGAGAAAATTGGGACTGTTCAGGCTGGAGAAGAGAAGGCTGCTTGGCGACCTCACAGCAGCTTTTGAGTATCTGAAAGGGGCCTATAGGGATACTGTGGAGGGACTCTTCATTAAGGACTGTAGTGAGAGAACAAGGGGTAACGGGTTTAAACAGGGGAAGTTTAGATTGGATCTGAGGAAGAAATTCTTTACTGTGAGGGTGGTAAGGCACTGGAATGAGTTTCCCAGGGAAGTTGTGAATGCTCAATAGCTGGTGGTGTTCAAGGCCAGTTTGGAAAAAGCCTTGGGTGGGATGGTTTAGTGTGAGGTGTCCCTGCTCATGGCAGGGGGTTGGAGAACTCGAAGATCTTAAGGTCCTTTCCAGCCCTGACTATTTTATTATTCTATGATTCTGTGATCAGACGTTAAAACCTTTGGGAAAGGAACCTCTTCTCTTGAGACTCCTTTATTAGCACTGTGCATTTGCCATCTTTTAGGAAGGAATGGGTGTATAAACATGAAGTTTATCTTTCCAGAATTAATCAATACTGTTAAGAATTGTATACAGGAAGAAAAGTATAAAAGTATATGTTTCAAGCTGTGGTATTACTCACCATTAAGGAGAAATGTGTTCTGCTTAATTCTTAACATGTGCAGATAAACCTTTATGAATTTGAGTACGCACTTGTATTTCCATTCAAAACCAAACACAAAGAAACTTGTCAAACTGAAGTATATAACCTGTAAAACAAAGGCAAATACCAATAACCATTTATTTAAACATGATTTAGTCCATGTGAAATGTATCAGAGTGACAGATGGAAAGTGAGATTTTTCTGTCTATGTCTCTAGTCTGGCATAAGCAGATGATTAATTCTTTGGCAAGAAATTGTGATGGCTATTAGACCTCTATTCTTTGTGCTAAGAAGAATAAAGTTTTAACAGTAATGTGTCTGCCCACTTGGTAGGAACCACATAATCACCAGTTAAATCAGTAAGCAGTTTTGGTTTTAAACAGGAAGGTGTGATAAAGAACCACTTTCACTGTACTCAGCAGACAAGCCATGACAAAATAGCAACAGTTATAGCTTTTCTTTCTAACACATGTTCTAGCAGTTTGTATTGATACTTAATGACATATTCAGGGTGTCAGAAGTTCTGCCTAGAGCTGCCAGGAAGAGGCTGAAGGTTATTTCTGCATGCTGTGACAGAATCCCTTTAAATTTTTCGAATCAGTGTCTTCCTAAAAATGAATCAGAATGGAAAAAAAAAAAAACAAACCCAAGCAACAAAGCAAAACAAGCAAACAAACAACAACAACAAAAAAACCCACAACTCGTCCAAGAGCAAAAGACAGATATTAATTATATTTTGCACTAGTTTGTAAAGATTACCTTTTGTCTATGCTGAATTAAAAAAAAAAAAAAAGTATTTTTGCAATTACTTTTTAGTGTAGAATTCCCTTTGAGGAGCTCTCCATTTATTTAAAGTTAAAACATTTCATACAGATGCTATTAGTGCAACTGATTACCATAAGCTTTTTTCCTTTAAGTGATATAAGTCAGATCTTTGCCATTGTTATTGGGTTGTCAGACTGGAATAATGAATTCATTTCTTCTCACTTTTTAGTAACTTTCATGTGTATATATTTCACTGGAATATGCTGCAAATCTGATTAATTTTGGCTGATAATACATTTACTTTTTTAGTACTCTAGAAGATTTCTTTGATATCCCTTATACATGATTTATTTCCTCTTTCATTCCTTCAATTCTTCTTTCTTTTTGTCATTTTCTTGAAGAAAAGCCTGTGTCAAGTCACTTAGTTGGTTTTGTCTTTTAGTAGTCGGTTTCTGCCCTTATTAAAGTAATTGGAAATCAGCAATTAATTTCAGATGCACAGGATGAGAACTTGATGCTGAACTTATTTGTCCTGAAGGTTGTCGGACTCCCTGTCTGCTACCTACAGGGCTGAGTCTAACTAAACAGTGGGAGCTAAGGTTAGATATGAGGAAGAAGTTCTTTACTGTGAGGTTGGTGAGACACTGGAACAGGTTGTCCAAAGAAGTCATGAATGCTCCATCCTAGACAGTGTTAAAGGCCAGGTGGGACAGAGACTTGAGTGACATTATCTTGTGGAAGGTGTCCCTGCCCATGGCAGGGTGGGTGGAGCTAGATGATCTAAAGGCCCTTTCCAAACCAAACCACTCTATGATTCTATGAAACTTTGAGAGGTGTCCAAGCTCACAGGGAGAGTCACCTGATGTGCAGCAGAGAGAGAGCTCAAATTGAGCTGATGTTGATGGTGTTTTTTATAGAGTGAAGTAGCTGGCCACTAGTCAACAGTGTGGGCAAACCAGATATCTTCATTTTAGCTCTGTTGTCTTGATCTTCAGCTTGATCTTCTGTCAGTACTTTACCTATCTCGAATTTTTGGTCTTTAAAACCACCTTTGAAAATATTTTTCCAAGGCACATTCACTTGCTTGTACTTGAGCCAGGAGATTTCTAGCTCTCAGGTTCACCACAGGGCATGAAGCTTGTTGCTTCTTAGTCAGTCTGAGCCAAGGTATGGCTGAGGGTCAAGTCTATTCACCACAAACTCTCCCACCATGCATAGCCGAAAGAAGATGATTAATTGCTGGATTGCCTTGGTGTTTCATAGGTCATGCCACTGTTTTCATCTTGGCAAATATCAACAAGAAGACTGAAACCAAAAGAAACAGTGGTTAACTAGGCAATATTACATTAACAAATGGGCGTTGGTACACTTGGTAGTTATTCAGCAGCTGCTAGAGGTCTACTCTAAAATTATGAGCTTCAGGCTTGAAGAATACTTCTGTGGTTTGAGTAGTTACTGCCATGTCTGTTCAGTGGCTTGTTCAGGAAAACAGAATGCTTTCTTAGCATTCTGAGATTTACTTTTTTTCAGTCACAGTCCTAAGTCAGAAAATGTGTTAATTTTTGCAAGTTGTTGTCCTGGGTTCAGCAGTAGCAGTCATTTTTCTCCTTAGTAGCTACTGCAATGTTGTGTTTTTGATTTTAGCCTGAGAACAGCTCTGAAAACACCAATGTTCTTAGTTTGTGCTAAGTAATGTTTACTCTGACAAAGGACTTTTTTCAGTCTCATGCTCTGCCAGGGAGGAAGGGCACCAGAAGCCAGGAGGAAGCAGAGACAGGACACTTGACTCAAATTGACCAAAGAGGCATTCCACACCACAGCGCATCATGCCCATTATATAAACTAGGGGCAGTTACCCAGAAAAGCTAGATCACAGCTCGGGTCAGGTTGGGTATCAGTCTGTGGGTGGTGAGCAGTTTTATTCTCTTCCTTTGTTATTTCCCTTCACATTATTGTTATTGGTGGTAGCAGCAGTGGTTTGTGCTATATCTTAGTTACCGGACTCTTCTTATCCCAACCCATGCAAGTTGCATTCTTTCAGTTCTCCTCCCCATTCTTCCAAGAGCTGGCGGAAGAAAGAGGGGAAGTGAGCGAGTGGCTGCATGATTCTGAGCCACCAGCTGGGTTTAAACCACAACACATGTAATATCTTGTTTTGCTTTCTGTTTGCTAAATACACTTTTTTCTCATGCCACTAGTGTATTCAAGTTCACAACAAGTTGTTGCTCTTATTTCCATTGGCATTTTAGACTCAAGTTAATTACCATTTTTATAGGAGCAATAATTAACATTTTATGAGCTGGATTCCCTTCTCCCTTGAACCTACTTTGGCTTCACTTCATACTGGAGCATATAAGTGGGTAATGCTACAAAATGCTAATGCTCAATTTGGGTTTAAGGGAAAAATGAACTTCATAAACTCTGGTGAATTGCAGTGATATTGCAGAGCTCCATTTGAACAAAAAAAAAATGGCAGGAAGCCTTTAGCATCAGTTCAAGGTGATAAGCTAACAATGAATAATTATTATTCTATAAATGTTTGTTATTCTGATTGCTGTTATGCTAGCTAATATTGCGTTAGTGATATGATAGCCTCTCAACTATCTATATCTGTGTTGTTTCATATTTAGATTGTAGCCAAACAGGGACAGGCCTCTTTGGTCTAGTGTACTCCTAGCAAAATGGGATTTGGAATATCAGGCTGAAGTACTATCTCAGGAGAAAATTTTAATTGTAATCAATAATCCATCAATAACCTTTCAAAGGCTAATTTCTTTCTACCTTCAATATCACTTTTGACAACTGCAGACACAGGGACACAGATTTCCAGCAATAGCAACCTGTCTATTAGTGCCTTTCTAGACACTGTATTCTGCATTATATGGAAACTGCAATAAAGTAGATATCTGGGATATCTGTTTCAGTTTCTGTAGTATCCATTCTCTGCATGAGTGTTTTTCCATGTAAGATGTCTCATTAATTTAAAAAGAATAATTATTGTCCTTAGTCCTGCTATCAAAGAATTGTTCTGAGAGTTTACTGTTATTGGTTTCCTGTAGCAAAATAATGAGAAATGAGAATGTGAAATCATGCTGTTATTAATGCTTTTATCACCAAAATAACACATTTTTTTTTAAGATTTCAGCTCATGTATGGCTATTATATGTTTAGCTATTTTCTCTTAAACATTCTTTATCAATGCAGTATTTCAGTGCCAGTTCTTTCAGCTCCCTGGATCTTGGCCTGATGCATATGTTGTGCAACATATCTTTGCTTTTCTTACCACACTTGAAAGAAGTATCTCATTAAGAAACAAATCTTATTTTTTCAACTTTGACATTTAAAAAATAGTTTAACTTAAGCTAAACTCTTGCAGAATTAAACAACAGCAACAACAAAAATAACCCACAACTGCTCAAGGTTTAACTATTCAATATTTAAGTCCTTCCCCTTAAATTTTGTAGGAAACCTAAAGAAGTACTGGAAGTTTGCTCAGCTACATTCAGTTTTGGAGCAAATGCCTCTTGCAATTTGTTTTACCTGCCTCCTGACACTGTTTGAAGTATCATGAAGCCTAGTGAGAAGAAATAATGGACAGACTGTGCCATAGTGAAAAACAGCATAACCTGTATTATCTCCTGACGAGATCACATAGACTGGAGCATTACGTCATTTGATGTGCATGAGTTTAAGATATTTTTTTGGCTCCAGCTGGCCAGGACAAATGTTTTTCTTGAAAGTCCCTTACCTAAGAAACCCCAAGGGGTTAGACTAGATAGCAAAGGAAGACAAATGCAATATATGACCTTGTTTCTAGTCAAATGTGGTGAATTAAAAATCAATGTAATTTCTGCAGCATTGCTTCAACTGTAAACTTCAGATAATTTATTAGCTGAAAAAAAAAAGAAGTAATAGGTTTGATTGCTGATGATACTGGGGCAAATTGCTGATTCACAGACATGGATAAGCAGTTGAAAATTTCAAAAGCCAAGCTCTTTAATCTTTTTCACCTGAGTTGTAACCCTGTCTTAAAATGCAACTTTTTAATGCTAGACCTTTGACAGACAAAATAGTGTCAAGTAAATACATCAATGCCAATGTGGAACAGCATGCATTTTGAAAAGAAAGTTAAACCTTTTGCACAGTAAAGAGAAAACACTATGAGTCACAAGTAATAAAAAAACCTCCAAGTTCGAGGAGGAAAAATACACCCTTTTCTGTGGTCTGATGAGGACTAATGAATTCCACATATGGCTATTTGCAGTTTAGAATAACAATCTTGATTACTTGCCATGATGCAAATGGAAATCTAGTAGTTTTTCTACATATTCTCATGACAGAAAAGAGAGGTAAAGCTGTGTTTACATAGTTTTAAGTTATTAGAACACATCTATTTCAAGATCAAGAGTTGTAGATTAAAGAACAATTGAAATGATATAGATAAAAAAGATATAAAAAAGTTATCTATAAAAAGGATATAAAAAGTCTATGTAGTTTCTTGTTTTGATTTAATCTCTTAGGACCATTGTAACACCTAGCACAAACAAAATCAATTCACTTATCAATAACATCTTTACAGAATTTGTCAGGGAAGGTAACTGTCCTCTCAGTAGAGTAAACACTGGTACCAGAGCTGGAGTAAATGGCCACTGCTGTTATATCTGTTCACAGTCTGTCAGTTATTATCTTTCTTAAAAAAAAAAAAAAAAAAAAATCTTTTCTGCAGCTTGCTCAATAGATTCCATAAACCACGATTACCAAAATTATTTCAGCATTTCTGCTGGGCAAATAATCATTCTCCTCTTCCATCTCCAGTTCGAGAATTTTCTGCATATACTGCAGTATGATGAAGGAATTTTTATGAGATCAGCCCTTCCGCATGCATCTTTGTGCCAATATAATGCTTGTACAAGAGAGTGCTCTTACCAGTTTCCATTTTGACAGGTGTACAGGGTGGCTGAGTTCAAATGGACTGCAGGACATAGCCTAAGAATATTGCAATAGGTGGCTGTACTAAAACACGGATCTGAAAGTGCACTATCCCTGTCAAATCAGTCGTGTAACCATTCATTACAGAGTGAGAATAAATCTTGAATACCTGACAATGGAAGAAGCCTAACACAAGCCATCCCCAGACAGAATGTCTGGAGGCATTACTGAAGGTATATTTAAATTAGGTAAAAAGTACGTGAAGAACGAGAGCCTTATTCTCTTATCTCCCACATATCAAGTTAGACCTTCGCCTGGGAGTGCAGAACAGAAGTCGTGTCACAGTTTTCTCTGTTCTGTAAATTCAATGCAAATGACAGCATAGCGGGAGCTGTAAATTCATTAATAATGTCCCTTTCAGTCAGTAGAGGAATAAAGTCCACTGGAGCAAGTGTGTATCCTGCCAAGTTTATTCCTGTGTTTTCAGTCTGTCTGAATAGATCAAGAAGGTCATCACACAATTTCCTGAGAACCAGAGAAGTCAGAAAGGTCTTCTATAGGTCATCTGGTCCAAATTTGTTAGCTTCCCAACAATAGGTCAGATCAGATGTGGCTTCTTCCTTTCAAGTGTTGAAAATCTCCAAGATGGGCATTCTTCACCTCTGCACCTAGTTCAGTGCTACACTATGCTGCTATTAAAGAAGCTTTTGCCCATCTTAATTATCTCAATGTACTGTTTGTGACCATTGCTACCTACATACTGGACTGGGAAAGAAAGCTGTCATGACCATGCTCTGGGGGATGAATTTTCCATAATTCATGGTTTGTAAACTGCCAATTCAGAATCTCTACCATAGGCCAGGAGGGATGCTGTGCTGAACAGAATCTCAAGTTGCAACACCCAAAATAGATGGTTTATCATCGATCAAAATGAGGGTAAGGTCTGGAAAAACTCTGGGAATATAGGCTGACTGGTTAGTAGTAGATTTCCTTACAATGTCCCATGTTTTCGTACCTATAATGCGTCAGTTCTTAAGCTGGGAAGAAGAGTGCAAAGCACAAATACAATGTAGATACATGCACACTTACAGAGAGTCAGCAGTTATTGTTAACCAATCTTAATTTTCTAGATTTATTCTACATGACTGGCATTTACTTAAGAAACATATACATATATATGTATGCATTTGCAATATGTTTCTTCATCTATGAATCAGACCATCTGTCATTTCACTGTCATATTCTGTCATTTGAAAAGATTATCTGGTAATAACAGTGTCTTTTTAGTTCTTCTCCATGGTAAAGCTGTAAACTGAATGCCCTTTAATCTAAAAGTTGCTTAGAAAGTTTAGGTGAGAAACCACATCACCTTGGGTTTATAGATCAATTTTTGACTGTGTCCAGGACTTAGGATTCTTATAAATGGAGTGTGGTGTTCACTAAGTGCTTGTTTATTATGTAGTGGGCTATTACCTTTGCAGCTAAGGAAGCTTTGCCTTTTGTCCCTTTATGGGAGCTAGAGCAATACCAGGAACACTTTTTCTCACTTTATTAAATTTAGATACAACTTAATGGGTTTTAAAACCATGCCCCTAGTAATGCTAATATTATTGCAGTGCATTTTGTACCTCGTCGCTAGTTAACTGCAGAATGAATCTACTGCTGTTAGCTCTATGTACAATCATGTGTCTTAATTTGTACATAGTTTTAACTTTTAAATAAATTCCCTGTTCAAATTAAATAATTTATAATAAATAATACCAGAAGCATACAAAAATAGATCAACCTACTTGCAATAATGTGATTTGGGGATTTTTCTTGGATTCTTCCTCAGAAAAGGAATTGAGAGAGAGCATATTGGTTTTGCTAAAATTATTGCAAATTACCAAAGAACAATATTAACAGTGAAAAGCCCTGTATTAAATTTTTTTTTTGAAAAAAAGAGAAAAGAATAACGTTATTAGCTATTGGTTTCTTAAATAGAAAAAATCACTTTTCCTTTTTCTGATTATTTTGTTATTCATCTATGCTGATTTTTACAATTGCAAAGCGATCACTATTAGAAAAAGAGCTTTTCTTTAGCCTTCTTCATTCCATCAAATAAGTTGTTTCTTAGATTTTGAAGTTGAAGAATATCAAAAGACTGCCTGGGTTATATAAGAATGTATTGCATAGTATCCATACCACACGCACAAAATCTGCTTTGAACCCCATGGATTAAGAGGAAATAATGAGTGCATTCTGTCTAGAATAAATGCCTTTCAGGAGGGTACTGCAGGTATATTGAAAGGACTATTGTCACAGAAAGATTTAACAGAATAACTATAGAGTCTTGCTTATTAATATCTCTGATTTGCATAAATTAACCAATTCTGCAAGACATGAAAGCTTGAGTCACAGGACATAGTATTAGGAAGCTTATTCATGTAGTAATATATCTGTTTAACTGTACTTCAAAGGAAACCCAGTACCTTTTATTTCAAGGGTGGGAACTGCCTTACACAATCAATGAAATGATTGCTGTAAACAAGGAGTGATTCTAACTGACACTGTAAAATTGGCTTGATAATTTAGATATATCTGGAGGTGATTCCACAAACTAAGAATTGAACTGTTATGACTGACATGAAAACCTTGCTATGCAATTATTTGGTGTTACTGAATGCTCATTTAAACAAAATAAATCTCTCTTTGGAAACTACTTTTAAAAATCTTAGCACAGTTATTAGTATGTGTCATATTTACAGTGAAAAAGACTACTTAAAATGCTATTTTATCCATCGGTATCTTGTCTTTCATTAACATCTCCTAATCTTTCTGCATGTTACACAGAGGAGTGCAAAGAAGCCAGCTATTTGTGCTGGTGGGTTTTTTATGTGCCCTTCCAGCTGCAGTGCTTTTTGTAAAGGTTCAGAGATTGTTGATTTTCCTGGTTTCTAATAGCATTTTAGAGTAAATAATTAAACTGGGATAGCTTGCTCCCAATTATCAATTATGCTGCAAGAAAAAGTTTTATTTCTGTGCACTGCATATACTATACCATTTTCCTGTCTTCCTGAAGAACACATGGAACACTGCTGTAAAAAAACACAACAACAAATCAAACCAAACCAAAACTTGTTTTTCTTTTCATTATGAGGTAACTCTAAGCAACTCTGGTATCATCCCTTGTATGACATCAGTGTGCCATAAGTGGGAGGTACTACGCCAGCTCATGCTGATCAAAATCCAGAACAAGTGAACCTTGGTTTAAATGTAAATCATATAAAATGTTCTGCTGCCTCTGATCAGCCATCGAAGAACCCTAAAATTTATCCTACCATAACTTATGCTGTTGAGGATTACAGCATGATTATGAGAACAAAGTTGCTTGATGGAAAGATACAGTGCATTATTTTGTATGAATTCATTTAGAAGAGCCTGTATCTCAAAAAAAACCTTAACCCAAACTCTCAAGAAAAACCTAGCTCTTGCTTTTGTTATTATCCTTCCAATTTTTTTTCTGGTTTGTTTGCTGGGCAGTACATCTTACGTACTACTCTCTACTGATAACAGCATAAAATGCAATTGAAAATTATAGCCCGTTTAACCTACTAAGACTATAGTAATCAATGTGTCTCACGGATATAAATTCCTGGGGTTTGCTCTGAAAGCCTCTTTCACATTAAATGTTCTGCCTGCTCCCTTGAAGCAAGTTGATGGTTACTGATTTTATTTAAAAAATAGTTAGATTTTTTTATACTGCTTTGAGGCTTCAAAAATTTAAGAAAATTGAATATTCATTGTACAATAAAAAAATCTTTACAATACATTAATGGATACCAGTGCTATGCCTTTTTTTAATCCCTGAAGCCTTCTCTATGGAGATGTATCTAACATGCCTATAGGGATGCTGGGGAGGGACTCTTCATTAGGAACTGTAGTGAGAGGACAAGGGGTAACAGGTTTAAACTTAAACACGGGAAGTTTAGATTGGATACAAAGAAGAAATTCTTTACTGTAAGGGTGGTGAGGCACTGGAATGGGTTGCCCAGGGAAATTGTGAATGCTCCATCCCTGG
>JANRGW010004877.1:35106-49969 GCA_024733675.1 Psilopsiagon aymara | reverse complement strand
GGACGGGACACGGACGGACAGACAGGAAGGGCCCGGGGGGGCAGGGGGGGGAAAGAGCTTTATTGACCTCCACAGTCCTTGTTGTCCTTGTGGGTTACATCTCTTTGTAATGTTAGTTTCTACAAAGCAGCAGATGATTTAAAGCAGATCATCTGTTTTTGAAAGGGAACAAATAGTCAGTAAACTAGTACTTCATTAAAAAAGAAGTAATATATTACCATAAATGCACTCTCTTAAGTTTCTTTGACATCCAGAGTAATGGACAGGTAAGATCCCATAGCCCTCAGCACTACAAATGGAAAGGCTGCAGGTATAGAAAATATCGGCAAGCCATTGTGCCACTGTACAACAGTAAAAAAAACCCAAACTATTAATCAGTGTATTAATTAGATATTTTGCATGGCAAAACACAAAATACAACTGAAAGGTTTATTTTGTTGTTGTTTAAACAGAACAACCCTCAGAATGATGGCAGAGTGAAGGTTTTGATCATAGAGGACAAAGACATAGATGCAAGATACAAAATAAGATAAAAACGCATCAGTTTAAGGCAAGCGATCTCTAAAAGATAGAGTATCCTGTTTCAAGTAGTACCCTGAAGACACTGAAGATCTTTGGCACAGCGACTGGACGATCCTTAGGGATACACCAGGTAATTTCTTTTACCAAGAGACAGTTTTTTCAAGAAACCTTAAAGAGGCTGCAATTAGCGTGAAGTGAATCGCAGCACCACTTCAGACTATGATGTCAGGGTATTCTGGAAAAATTTATATCTCAGTTTGGCATCTTCCTAGATAATAAGGCCAAAAGCAGAAAGTATAGGAATAAGCAAGTAGCGACTATAGGTTTTATGTTCTTCCAATAAGAAATAATTCTATTTAAGCTTAGGGTTTTTCTTTTTATATTCCTTTGTGAGTGTGCAATACTGTGGAAGACCTGTAAACTATAAAACATCCTGTGAGGAAAAATGGAAAGTTCTCCTTTGTGAGTTTATATGGAAGAAACTACCAAAACCAGCTTTTGGAAATCACAGTAAACTAATTTGAAGTTCAACTGCATTGAACACAGAAGCTATTTAACAAGAACATCATGTATAATTCTTTTAAAACAAATGAGGAAGCTAAAACTCAATGTCCTGAAGAGCAGGTGTATGGCCAGATCAATTTCCTTCTGCCCATCTGTCCTTCTGTCCTTTTGATGGCATCTTTCTGCAGCTCAGAACTGAGAATTCTTTCTCCATAATTATTGATAGGACAGCTTACATGCATTGGTTCTTAGAGTGGAAAAGCAAAAGCAAAAGCAGAGCAAAACCTTAACCTGGATGAAAAGCTGAAGAGGTTCTAAGCCCATCTGAAAATGTCAGCAGTGAGGCTAGCAAATTCACACTTCTAACTGCAGGCGATTAGGTCAGAAGTTCTTGTGGAAAGTTTGTGATCAAACCTTGGTTACTGGAGTTCTGTCCACCACATTGATCTGAAAATTGATTTCCACCTTTTTTTTCTTCTTTTTTTTTTATTTTTCCTCTATGTATGGTGGGGCCTCAGGTTAGTCAGTGGTGTCTGTTTCTACACGTAGAATATGTCCAAGCAACAATTCACATGTCCAGGCTTTACAGTGTTTAAATTTCAAAGGCCTTGGTTCAAATGCTTGAGATGCCTGAAGGAGCCTTTTTCCATGGGTTCAGTGAGTTTTAGATCAGAACCTAAATTTTCCAACTCCCTCATATAAGTATAATTGTGTGTACATCCATATTTCTTTTAACTGTTTATATGTAGCAGATACATATCCCTTTCTGTTCTTCAAAAATATCTGTTCAAGCCAAACCACTTTTTCACTTTGAGAGCTGAGCATCTAACACAATTGCAGCTGAGGGAAGAAAAGCCTCGCTAACATGTCTTGTTTATTAGCTTTGTTAATCTTATGATAAAATGAAATTGCCTGCACCCTTTAAAGGAGACCTCTAGGTATGAAATGGAATATTGAAATATCATGTAACTTATTTGGAATGCTGCATATTATTAACAAGAGAATTGTAACCTGAGGGTATTAATTTGAAAATGTCAGCATTTATTATTAACATTACTCCTTCAGTTTTACAATATAGGCTTTTAGCTATTGCTCAGAGCAATGTGTACAATAATTCTCTTAATGAGAAGCAAAATTTTAAAGTGGACATTTGATTTTATTAATGCTCTGTATCAGATTTCACATGTATGACAAACTAAGCATGATATGAGCAAGGTTTTGAAGCTTCTTGCTGAAGTGAATACAAAAGGCATTTGAAAACAAAAGATGGAATTAGCTGGCTTCATGAAAGGAAATAAATTAAAGAAGTATTTTACTCATTTCAAGCTGTTCAACCCTTTCCTTACTCACTTCTTTCATCTGTGATTTATTTCCCTATGCACTTTTTACTCCTGGTTGTTAAAAAGCTGTAAGCATGATTTACACAGGTAGAATGTTCATTTGAAGTTTCTTCCATCTAAAAGTCAATCTGTGTTAACTCATGTGAGAGCCAGCTTTGAAATTGTTCCACTGATCATACCAGGGTTAAATTTTCTCCTTTATTTGCTACATGTTGACCATTTAATTACATTCACATGAATATTAAAATGTATCCCGTTGCCTGGAGGTCTACAGGAAGCCTTTGAAACACTTAACAGTCTTATTCTGACTACACAATAGCAGCTTAAAATAACTTCATATTTTATTTTGAGATTGCATTCTGTTATTCAGGGTTCAAAATAAACCTGCATTCCTCCCATCCCTTTCTCTCCCCCTGATTTTCACAGTGTTTTACAGAAAGCTTTATGGAAATAATTGTCAGTATTTTTCTCTTGTCAGAAAATCTGTGTATGTATTTACTATTCTTTCCATCTCAGTGGGTTATTTTCAAGTCCAAATGCTAGGTTACATCTTTTGGCACATGCATTTGATTTTCTGTACCTGCAAGTCAATATTAGGGTGCAAAGTTCTCTGCTATTTATAATTGTGTCAGCTATTTAGAATATATGTATAGTGAATGTAATGTGCATATAGGGTGAGGGATAGCATGGGGGAAGTAGCACTATAAACTACGTGTATTTTCGAATGTGAAGAAGCAAAAAGTGGAGGTTTTGCACAATCACTTGTTTCCCACCAGTGTAAGCAATGTCTGCAAGGAACTGAAGTAAACCTTCAGTATAGTTGTCAGACCTGTGTTTTTTCTGTAGCAGAAGATCTTCATAGTTCCTGGAAAATATGTTTTAGGTGTGAGTCTCTTACTGCTCATATAGGGTCAAAGTAGAAAGCAGAACTTGCTTCAAGCCCTGGAACTAAATGTGGGAGCAGCTGTGGAAAACTGATAGAGTTTTGTTTTTTTGCCCCATCTCAAAGGGAAGTGCCTATGTAATAGATCATCCATAGGAAATTAACAGATGGTGTTTGGGTACACAGACAATCAGGCAATCCTTTCTGGTAAGTCTCAGAGAGCCAGACCAAGTTATGTCACAGCACTGCAAGTGAAGTCTACACAAAAGGTACCCATAATACAAAAACTTGAGGGTAAGAGCTTTGTCATACCATGACAACTTTGTCCTGTCTTGGCCACGTGAGACCATTATGTTAGATTTGCATAAGACACAGGACAATAGTTAAACAAATATTCATCTGTTTTCACCACAATCTTGTCGGGTGAATGCTAAAAAAAAATAACTACTTGCTAGAACTTCACACACAGCAGCTGTGGTATCAGCTGACACTTGATGATTGCCACTGATGCTGCTAAATAAGATTTACAGGGAGCTCTCTTATTTCCATATTATCCATAAACATTTTTCTCCATAAATTGTAAATTATCTGTAGGTTATTGCTCAGGTAATGTACAGCGGAGGTCTGAATATTGCTATTAAGAATTTGGAATCCTTGACCTTCCTATCTTTTCTTCTTCTACGGTGGTCCATGGCCTATAGTTGGCAGTGGACTGCAATCAAGTGCCTGTGAGCCAAGTCAGAGTCAAGGTGAGACTCTTATTCCACTGGGTAAAAAAATTACATTGCCCCCCCGTATCCAGCTGCATCACTTTTACACAGGACTAGCATCTCACATGATTCACAAGAGCATAAAGCAGTGAATGATGTACTGATACAGATGTAGTAATCTAACAGTGTTTTTCAGATGGTGTTGACAATATAGTTTTCCATAAAATAAAAGTGGAAAATTAGCTGTACTTGAATTTAATAGAATCAATAATATGTAAAAGAGGAACTTGGCAATAACATTATGCTTCCTTTGGTAGGACTTTTTTAAATTTTAGTAGGAAGAAGTGAATTCTCACTTCCCCTTCCATTGAATAATTCAAGTTTCTACGCTGCACAATTGCAGTGTACGGTTCATATTATTTTTAGAATATGGTTATAGCTAATACATTAACCACTGTCATATTTTCCTCATATAGTAGCTTGAGTGTCCAGCTGTCAACAAACACTTGTACTTTTGCGTAGTGACAGAGTCATCTGCTGACCACAACTGAGCTTTTATGAGAATAAGGAAAAGCAAGCTTTGACCCAGCAACAGCAGTTGAAGTCGTTCAACAGCTGAAGTATTTCAGTGAGGATTGTATGCTTTACTAGTTTTTTATGTTCCTGGGGGTGAAGGTTCCTCTGTACTAGCTATCAGTAGGAACTGCAGGAGTTTCTTGCAGGACAAATTAAGACAGGTTGTGGTTTTGGGTAAAAATTTTCAAATAAATTATCTCAAATAATGTAGCTTGCCTTTGAGAAAACTGTTCCCTCTGCTCTAAGAATACAACCAGCTTGAAAGATCTTTTGGCTGCTAATGTTTCTCTGAAAGTAAGCAGATTATTTTCTCAAATAGACTTAACAAATAATTTCAAGCTCTTAACCAATTTTGTCCAGGATTTTCTGGGAAAGGAGTGTGTTCCAGTTTATGGCTGTACTTCAGCAGAGCAATTAAGGAAGTGGTTTTCCATGTCCATTCCACCATGTTTTGGTGTTTATACTCTGTGCTTTCTTATTCATGTTGAGGTTTTGTTTCTGTTTCTGCTCCCTTTTTGCCTCAGCAGGACTCTTCTCTTCTCTTGAATTACCTCTGAACATAGTTCAAGCTATTTGTGTGCTCTTCACATTTCACTCTTCAGTATTATTTTTGCTCATTTTCAAATGAAAATCCTTTACAGAAGCATTTAGATTATCCCCAGCTGACAGAGACCTTTCTAAATACTAGTAGCAGTAGTAGAATAGCAAGTATCTGTACTGCATTGTCCCTGGATTTCAAAAAAACATTTGAAGAGGCTTTTTAGAAGTTTCAGATGTGAAAAATAAGAGTACATGAAAGCTCTTGCAAATATTCATAAATGCACCAAAGAGAGATGAGAGCTAATGAGTGTATACTGTAAGAGTGGGGGTGTAGAATGTGGAGTCCACAGAGGCACTTGGAAGTGATGATAGCGGTTTGTGCTTGATGTAAGTGAGAAGCCAGTGCCAGCCAAGGAATGCAGAGACTAAATAATACTATTAAACACTGAGCCTAGAAAATAATCTTCAGAGCAAGAGAGAATAAATGAGAAGGAAAAGACCACATCTGGAAACGAAGGAGAAGGATATGAAATGCCTTGCTTCAAGCGTATGAAAAGAGGGCACCTCTTTTAGAGGCGCTGCAAAAAAATAATGGTCAGTCTAGAAAAAACTGATCTGGGAGGACCTGGATACATACCTGAGTCAAAGATTGTGCGTAGTTCACAGCATTGAACGACAGCATGTGGAAGCAAGTATTTTCTTAAATGTTCGTTGGGTCAGCTTGAGCTTGAGTTGACAGCTGGATAAAGAAGAAAGTTGAGAAGCATACATTGAAAGTGAACCTGGCACATACAAGTGTGCATTCCAAGTAAATTCATCAACTGGCATACACTGATTTTTTAAGCAGTCGGTATTGTCATGTATGTGATATGTCCTTGATTTTTTACTATTGCAGATTGTGAAAAGCAACCTCTACATTTTGTTCTAGCAGAGTGTTGTAAAGGTAACTGAACTTTCTTAGTCCAGTGTAGCATCTTTAATATTTTTTTTTCTGTATTTAGTTTTCTTTTCCTTTCCTATGCAGAAAGAATTCCCTGCTTTATGGTACAGCCATACAAAGGGAATATCTCATTTATGTGAACATACTCCAGGAAAAAGTCTTAAACATTACAACTTTGCAAATATGTTCTTGTCTCATAAAGTGAAGATGGTCTTGCATGACCACTCTATACCACTTCTCTGTAAGGGTCCTATGAAATGATAAGTATAGCCCTTTTCAACTAAAAATTAGAATTTCCATAGGTTTAATCTCTCCTAAGGGCTTCTTTTCCTCTAGTAACTCCAGGCCTCACATTCTCCAATGTGAGAAATGCTTCAAACATTTCTAGAGTTGAAGGAAGCCTCCTCTTTCTCTCAAATCACAGAAGACTGGTAATAATGCAATGGAGAGTGACGTGAAGGAGCTAAATGAGGATTTGGAGGATCTGAGCTGGTTTTCTGAGTCTGACACCGGGACATTTGTAACCAGGTTGCTAATGGCATTTAAAGCCACCTGAAAAGGTCAAAGGAGATAAATGTCACCTCAGATTGTAAAAAAAAATATTTAGGTCCCATTAGCTATGTGACTGTGCCTAAATGCCTGGAAATCTGCACCTTACCTGTCTATGAATCAAATCCTTAGGAGTGAAGAATGGGGGAGGGAACACTTATTTAGGTTTCAGATGTGATCTGAACATACCTGCATTGGATTATAACCTTTTCACAAACTCTGGCCAAGTAAGTACCTCAGAGACCTAGATAGGTGATTTAACCGCAGCACAGAAACTCTAACACAGCTCCTGAAAATACTGAACAAACACAGGATGTAAAAGAAACTAGTGTAGTACATGAGAAGAAAGACACAGATATTTAGCCTTCTCAGTGGCCTTTTTCTTTATAGAAACAACATTTTTGCCAGGTTAATATTATTTTTGGAATCATAGGCCAAAACAAACAATCTTCTTGGATTATCTGATGAAAATCTATCTTGAGCAGAATAAACTCAGCTGGGTCTCAATCAATCAGTGTTTGAAACATTTCCAGTTTGACTGTTAAAGTGATTTTTTGCCAAAACCTTGGGCTTTAAATGTATTTTAGAACTACATTGTTGAGGAAAAGCCTTTGTAATTGATCCTAGCCTATTTTTAGGATTACCAAAATAAGGTCTTGATGATGGGCAAGTAGCCATACTGAAAAAAGATCTATAAACACCTCACAGCTTGGAGCAAAGATCAATGTAAACTGTTTACAAAGGGTATTTGAGAGACCACCAGACACTGGAGCATTATTAAGAAGAGCCTTGTGAGTAACTGTGCCTAATTCTGCACTAGGAACGAAGGAAGCTAATATGTTATTCTCTTATACAGCAGGAGTGTAGTTGCTCTCTAAGGAGAAAACTGAATTCTTCTTATAGATAGAAAGGTACTAAAATAAGTTAATATGAGATGTTTATTGTAACAGGTTTTATGATAGGTTAGAAAACACACAGAGCACCTGATTTACATCGGTAGTAAAGCTCCTTCTCATGGGGTAAATGAGGATCATAGAATCATAGAATCCTAGAAGAGTTAGGGTTGGAAAGGACCTTAAGATCATGTAGTTCCAACTCCCCTGCCATGGGCAGGGACACCTCTCACTAAACCATGCCACCCAAGGCTCTGTCCAGCCTGGCCTTGAGCACCGCCAGTGATAGAGCATTCACAACTTCCCTGGGCAGCCCATCCCAGTGCCTCACCACCCTTACAGTAAAGAATTTCTTCCTCATCAAGTCTACAGTATTTAGGAGCTTTAACAGCCTTAATTTGTTGTCTTTCCAAGAATAACCCCCTTTACTTATAATTCTTAGCGTGCATATGGAAGTGCACAAATTGTCAGCTAATGTCTACATTGTCAGCTGCTACAATGCTGCCTATCTCTGTAGAAGCCTTTCATTGAGATGCTCTTTCCTTGGGTACACCTGAAAATCGTTTTCCCGGATATGAAAAGCCCCAGTTACTCCACAGTATCCCTCCTGTGCTGTTTCTTCCCTTGTTATTCTGGAAAGTAGAAATTCTCATCAATTAAAAGAAAAGAAAAAAGTACCCGTAGCAATTGTGACAACCGGGGCTTGCTTTCTATATTAGTGCTGAAGGCAAAAGGCACCAAGATGCATTCCCATCTTTCTTTTAACTTTACAGCCTCTCTTTTTTGAAATCACACTGCTATAAGCTGTGTACATAAAAATTCTCTGGGACCTGTCTGTCTTCTTTTTATTCTCTCTGGCAGAGTAAATGTTGATATTTTTCAGCATTAGTGAAATATAGACAACACTCAAGATTTTGCCATTTTGAATTCAGGCTCAAGCCCCTATTTTTAACAGTCATTGGACACTTGCCTAAAACAGAGTAGGAACATGACCAGAGTCATACCTGGTGTTTCTCTAATCCAGAATGCTCACTGAAAGATTTCACAGCTAACTTTCCTTGGTTAGATTTCATCTCTTCATTGTTGGCCTGTGCTTGATATAGTCAAGCTATTAGACTATTAGACATAAATTGATAAGAAGGAACATTTCCAGAAGCTTTTCAAAATGCTACGTATATAATTTTGAACACAGTTGCTCCCCTGCCTTCCCCCCCCCACCCCTTTTTTAAGTTTTAAGAAGACTAATCTTAACAGAACCCAGCAACTGAAGTAAAATATAAACAGGAGCATCGTGTTCTACTTCCATAATGACAAGTTCTGGTTCAGAAATTTTGGAAGTGAATGTTAGAGCTCTTGGTCTGTTCTTTTTCATGAGACAAGCCAAAAGCCTCTATGTATACACACTCTGTATTAAGCCAAATATTTTTGGTTTTGGAAAAACATTGTTTTGTGATTTGAAGAACTTTAAAGATAAAGAATCCAGTCTTCCATCCAGCTAGGTCCAGATTTTCTAGGTTTGCCTTTTTTTTGTTTTCTTTCTGGTCTGGTTTAATGTGTGGAATCCTGACACCATTTATAGCTCTGGGTGCTTTACTGTTGACTTTAGTGGATCCAGGACCTTTCCCTCATTTTTCACTCATATTTGCTTTTAAAAATATTTTCTTTAACCACCATCTCTCTTCCCTTTGGTGTTCCAAGAGTAGTTGGTACATTTTAGTCCAACCTTCACCATGCTTACATATGTTTACTTTTGCGGGGGCCATGGAGTTTTGATAGGTGGTAACCTGGTAGAGATTTATTTTATACCAGATATTTAACATAACAGTATAAAAACCCAAAGCTCTCATTAAGGCTGCAAAATAAAACTTTCATGATTTAGGAAATGCCAGAATTAAGACTGCTGATGTAAATTAATTTCTGTCACATTCTTTGCATGGAGTACATAGCTTTTTATATGACCTTTATGCTTCATTCCATAGACCATTGCCAAAAGCAGAAACCTACCTGAGTATGTATTGGCCCAAACAGTTAAAAACTGGCAAAAGTATATCAACTCAAAACAGATATTATAATGGGAAAATCCGAGACAGTTTTCCTAGTAAATGATAGTTACTGCTACTCCTGTAATGAAAAAGAGAGACCACAGGTTAGAATTGAGGTTATCGGTGTTTAAGGCCAGGTTGGACAGAGCCTTGGGTGGCATGGTTTAGTGGGAGGTGTTCCTGCCCATGGTGGGGGGGTTGGAACTAGATGATCTTCAGGTCCTTTCCAACCCTAACTATCCTATGATCTTCTAGCCATTAGAAACAGTATATGGAAGGAAATGCAGCAGTTAATGTGGAATAGTTAGGTATCTCTTGCACTAGATGACATTTATTTCTGTCCAGCAGGAGACCCTGCTGCACAGTTCATGGTCGCCCAAATGGACATCAGTGTGATGTTTCTTAAGCATACCTTCTTCTCTTAGTAGAAAACAGTCTGTATGAAGGCTTGTGAGAACAATAGTGTCTTCCAACACTTAACTCTGGAGTTTCTCATGAGAAATCTTCCCTCATCACTTGAATGCTGTTCTGACTACCATGTTATAGGGAACCTGAGGAACAAGACAGACTCCTTGTTAAGGGGGTTTGATAGGGAGAATTTTGGGCAGCCTGATGATTAGTATCTACCTATAAGCTTTCAAGGTAGAATGCTGCAATCACTGCCCAAGAGATTCTCTCCATCCAAGCATGACTACATTAATAAGGATTCGATGCTGTGCTACTAGTGCTTACATATGGCGTTACTGAAGGAGTGCAGTCAGCAATTAGGAGAACAGGAAGCAGCTCAATGGCTGTTACTTCAGGAGGCTGAGACTTGCAGCACAAACTAATGCTGACCAGCTAATGTAGCTAAGATTGAGGCGTTTTTACCATTGTGTCATCCAACTATGAATGTATCTCTTTGGAAACACAATTTTGATGGCATGTTTTCTGTTAAAAGTTGCTGGTTCATTGAGAGTGAAACATTTCATTAAAGCTTATCTCAGTAAGACTTAAAATAGAATGCAGATAATTTTTGACAGTTCTTTGCTAGGCAGCCAGCTGCCAGTTTTTCATTCAGTCAGATCTACTCCTGTATGATGATCTCTTCCTTGTCTCAGGGATCCAAGGAATACAAATATCTCCTGGGATTCAGGGTGCTGCTGCTTTAGAAGAAATTATTGCTTTTTGGAAATGCTGTGTATCTTTGTTTCCCAAGTGACTTTGTTACTAGAAGTTCTGTTGGGATAAATTAAGATTTCAAAGTGGTGAGATATCTGAGAAAATGTATATTCTAAGCTGTGACCAGTTCTAACTATGAACAACTTCTAAGTATTTGTTATATGGTCCAGCTGTAAAATCCTAGAACAGGCACAAAGCCCGAAGTCTTATCCAGAAGGCGTATACAGCTCACTTGAGGAAGCAGTTGCAACACAGAGCATATCTGCAGAGCTGTGAGTAGCCCTGTGAGTCAACGCAGAGCAAATTAGCACACCAATATGACACAGCAGTCTCTTGAGCAGAGAGAATGCACTGGGCTGTGGAAACAGTGAAATGGTATCACTAACCTTTCAAGCTGTCATGTGTGCCTTCTCCAGCTCAGGTATAGTACAATTAAGAACTACATTGTGAAAAGGATCTAGTTTTCTCTCAGCAACTGGAAAAAAACATTTGTATTTCCTGTCTTTATACTATTTTAGCCATAGAAGTATAACTTGCGAAGACTAATTTTGTATTAACCGGCCTAATTTGATCAGGTTTTTTTATCAATTTATATAAAAATTATTTTAGGTGATTCCTTACAATTGTTTGGAAAATCAGGTCATTCCCAAACTTAGAAGAGGGTATTCCTCTTTTGTTTGTAGCTAGACTGCAAAACTGATGCTATTGCTTCTGTGCAGGTGAGGGTTGGCAGTATGGGTCATCTGAGATCTGTGGCACTGATCTTCTCACACAGAATAACACTTTTCCATGACTCTCAGTACCCATATACCAAGATAACAACTTCTGCTTATGTGTAACTTAGCAACAGTAAAGTATATGCTTTGAAATGTGTTGCTTCTCTTTTTTATTTTTTTGCATGAAAACCTAGCATCTCTGGCTGTTGTTTTACTATTGTCATCATTCAGTGTGGTTTCTGCATCTTCTCCCTTTGGACAGATGCGAGTTTACATTTCTTTCCAAACACCAGCAAGATGGCAAACTGTTACCTGTAAAAGGATGACACTGCAGACATCTAAAGGAGTCTGGCTATCTTTTAAGATTTGATGTTAGTTCTTTGTGGATGACATAGCAAAGGGAAGGGGTGTTTCAGTGACATGTCTCTCTCCTCTGTTTATCTAGTTGTTCAGCCCTCTAATGCATAGTTACAGGCAAATTGGTCATTATTGCATGCCATTTTACATGACATAAAATCAGTCTACGAAAGGAGGAATTAAAATTTGAGGCCCCTCCACCCTGCATCAGCAGCTGTAGATGATGGCTCTTTGAAGAGGAGCTTGTCAAAGCCTAAGCACATACTATTAATCAGTTAATTTATACTTTGATTCAGAACCCTTTTCCAATGTACAGAACAAGTTGCTTGAAAGCCTGTCAAATAAAGACTGAAGGCCAGTGGATTTTAGAAAGATTTTCTAAATAGGAAGTTTAGCGGTTCTGAAAATACTGAAAACACCTTGGAATTTAAATTTGATAATGTTTTGAAAACCAGTGAATTATACAAAGCATTGAGCAAGGTTAGGGTGTTTCAAATGGTAGCTGATAGCGAGTTAGACTACAGAGGGATTTGTTTATCGTTTTCTTTTTCTTTCTTAGCTCATGATCATGCTTTGATGGAAACACTCAAAACTATTACTATGCCTTTCATTTACGTCATAATTATTTCTTTGTTTAACTATCAGCTTTCTTTGGAAACAAAGATTTACTAAAAATTACAGCAATATGCAGAATTTTAGCCTGAAAAATAAAGACTTCTAAAAACCACAATAAAATGGAAGACAACCAGACAAAAATACTTACTTTGTCCTGGTTTGGGTTTTCATTAAAGAAAAATGTGCATCTTGAAAGGTATGCACTGTAAGCAGTCCTGCTGGATGTCATAGTAATTCAGGTTAAGCATGTCTGTAAAGCCTGTAGGATCAAATAATTGTAGTACATTGCTATTGGAAAAGCCTGTGAAAGGCAGGAAACCAAAATAATGTTTAGATAGTACGTGGCATGGAATTTTTCCAAAACTGCTGCATGGTTAGGCTGGGGATTGAAGAAGAATTAATCATATTGAGCATGCTTTGGATCGTTTTTGTTAGCCATGTTGCAAAACATCATCCAGTTTCAAACACGTTTAACGCAGGTTGTCCGGACTTCTGCAAAATACTGGCTCATGCAGACAGAGCACACACAAAAAGAACATTTGACGGCATCCAGCTGCCTCAGTTAGGTAGAACGGAGGAAACACGCAGGAAAAAATGTGCCGCTCAGGTTCTGACACAGCAAATGGCCTTTAAAGAAGTTGTGCCTCCCCGCTGGTGTCCCCTCCTTCTGGACTCGGTGCCTCCGTGCGGCCCAGAGAAACCTCAAACCACCGGCCACGGGGAGCAAAAAGGAGGGGGAAAAGCGGGGGATAGAGGGAAGGGCGATTTCCCTGCTCGGGACGGGACAGAGACGGGACTGGACTGGGCTGGGCTGGGCTGGGACGAGCGGGACGGGACGGGACGGGACGGGACGGAGAGTGGAACTGCCGGACAGGCGCGGGGGCTTACTGCCATCTGCTGGCTGTCTCCCCCGGGTCTTTCGTGCAGGGCTCCCTGGGATGGGCTGGAGCCCTGCAACCTGACGGCACCTCAGTTTTGACAAACCATCTTCAGTCAAAAAAATGGCCATCCAGCCGAGTGACGTGTTTGGTGGAATCTTTTGGTAGGAAAGGAAGCAGTGAAGCCGGCAGTCTGAATTAAAAAAAAAGAGATTCCCGAGTTTCAGATGGCATGGGGGGAGGGGAGGAAAAAGGGGAGAAAAGAACAACGCGCTGTTTCTCCTGTCTTGTATAAGTGATAGCAAAGGGATTGTGTAAGAGCATTGCAAAGGTATTCTGAGGGGTTTACACGTGTGTAAGCCCGTGGATGGAAAGAAGCTGAAGCTAGCGAATCACTAAACTGTATTTTCTGTATTTCTCTATGTTCTTCTGTCCATAGCTATTGTACCCGTGACAGCCAGCTTCGCCAAGGCAAAACGTGGCACCGCAGTTAGTGCCGAGGTGGACACATACTTAGTGTCACTTTCCCCTCGGTACCGTGCGGAAAAGATTAGATAAGTGAGGTGGCTCCAGCTGCGGGGCATTACTCACGCCTTGGAGAGTTTGAAAGGTACGCTGGTTCTCACACCCCGGTGTGAGCGCTGCCTGAGGGCATCTGGGAAAGCTGCTCAATCAAAAAGCAACACTCTTCACCGCGACTGCCTGGCTGATTTAGTCAAAATTGCCCCTCCACTTAAGTTAGTGCTGCGCTACAGGTAGTCTCAGAAAGTGGCAGCTGTCCGTCGTGTTTTTCTTTGATGCAGGTTCCTGACAAAGTGAGAATTAAGAAAACTCAACTATCAGTAACTTTTTTCAGCAGCATGGAATTTTATTTATTGGAAACTGCATCGCGCGTGTACTTCATTCCTATTGTTTTGGGGTGGCTATTTATTTATTATTTTTTTTTTTCTAGGAGAAACAAAACCACTCGGAATGAAAGCCAACCTTTTAAGACGTGCCCATACCCCTGCCGGACGCCCTGGGATAACGCTTACCGCGAAGAAGTGGTGTCGGGAGCGTCGGACCCCGGCGGAGCCCCCTCCTCCGCCCCAGGCAGCCGGGAGGGACGGGAGGGGAGGCGCTTGGGAAATCTGATGCTAAAGAAGCCCCAGGAATGTTGCACATTGCCATTCCCCTCCAGCTTTCGGAGGAGGTCAGTCCCCGCTGCTACCAGCTGCCCTGAGGAGCCAAGCCCGGAGGCCACACTTGCTCCGGGCGCTGCTCCGCACCTTCCCGCAGGTTACGCCGGGAGACGCCGGGGAGGGACGGGACAGAGCAGGGGGGTGAAAAGTTTTTCCTGGATTTGGGATGCTCCTGCGGGACCTGCAGACCGAGGGGGAGAGGGATGGGAAGGTAGCGGCTCTGCCCACCGTGGGCTAGGTCGAAGGGAGCGGCTGGCTGGAGCCGCCCCGCAGAGAGGAGCAGCTCCCCTGACCCGCCGCGGTCTCTTATCTCTTGCAGGCTCGGCCGGAGATGCTGGGGAGACGGCTGTGGTGGGCGCTCTGCTGGCTCGGCGTCTGCCTCTCGCTACTGTGCGCGGGGGCCAGCCCCGCCGCCGAGTCCTGCCGCGGCCCCCCCTGCGGCGGCGGTGAGGCTCC
>JANRGW010004877.1:23434-35010 GCA_024733675.1 Psilopsiagon aymara | reverse complement strand
CGGCCCGAGCTGCGCTGCCGCCGCCGAGGGCTGCCCCGAGCCCGCCCTGCTGCTCGCCGCCGAGAGAGCCGCTCAGTTCGCAGGAGACGACATCACCTACGCCGCTTCTGAGCGGGGAGGCGGCGCCCTGGGGGTGCAGCTCACCTGCGACGTCAAGCCAGGTGGGGGGCGCCCCAAGGGGGCCGGGGCTGCGGGAAGGACCCACACCCCCCAGGGCGCCGCTTGCCGCGGGGGGCGGGTCAGTGTGCCGTGCCGGCTGCTGCCGGGTCTCCTCACGTCTGGCAGGTGTCCGCTGAGCCAAGCGGCTTGAGCGCCTCTGGAAGCCCGGCCACAAGGCGCCTTTGCCTTCAAGACTTCCACTCTTTGGGAGAATTAGCAGGCAAATCTGGCGCTGGTCTTCGTGGCGCGTGTGGGGATTGCTGCTCTGGTTCCCCTCTCCTCTTCCCTTCATCTCCCATCCACACTCACGTGTTTCATTGGCTGTGGGTCACATATGGTAAAACTTCTTTTTAGTGCTATTTTTAAACAAGTGTAAGGCCTCTAACTATCTCTGTCTTTCCAGTCTGGTTTTTGTGGGGGGTTTAATTAATAGCAACATTGTGTAGCTCTTCAGTAGGGTGTGTGTGTATATTCTACACCCAGGATGAGTGGACTGGTGCCATTGCTAAGAAACTTGATACTGCTGACAAATTGTCTCTCTGTAATAGCCAGGAAAAAAACCCAAACCAGATCAGGCTAAAAGAAACCCCGAACTAATTCAGGGCACTTGTCTGTCAATGGACAAGAGCACAGCTCTGGTCAGTTCAGTATCCCTGTAGGAAGATGTCCATGTATGTCCATGATTATACTCATAGGTCAGCAGAGAATGTTCTGTAATTGCCTGGGATATGTGGATTTGGCCACATAAGAAGCTCCACCAGATCTTTAATGACAATAAAGCAGTTTGGGCCCTGTTTTAATGCCTTCCCTGAAAGAGAGAAAATGTATGAGGAAGGGTAATTTGTTCCCTATTGATGTTAAAAGCTAATGGAAAGCATGAAGAAGGTAATTTGAACTTTGTCACATCTGTGTGGCTGATTTGAGGCTGGGGCTGCTTCAGACATGAGAGCTCATGCCAAGACTCCTCACCAATGTCAGCTTGGTGAAGTGACACCTCCTCTAAAGCAGATGCCTGCACTTAGTGTCAATACTAGTCCCAGAGTTGAGATGTAACCCCCCTTGTGACTAGTGCAGTGACAATGTCTGCCTTCATCCTGCCTGATACTGCTCCCAGATATCTTACAGAACCTTTTGTGCTCCATAACCAAAGGTGGACAGAAACTAGAGAAGTCAGTGTGGTTAACTTCCGTTTCCTCTGCTTCTGTTCACACTCATACTATTGTCATAACTGCTGTGCCTCCCTTTTGCAAAAGGAACCAGAGTATTCATTTTCTTAGTCCTTATCAAAATCCAACTCTATGTGGTACAAGCCCTGGCAAATAAGGGCGTTCTGCACTGACAGGGAGGACTAATACTTCTTGGATGGTGCTGAAAGTAGACATCCTTTACCTCTGTGAGGGTCTTATGAAGAGCATCCAGCTCAGCATAACTTCTTTCTCCAAACATTGTCTTATTCTTGGGCTATCTTTAGGGGACCTGGGTCACTCTGTGCTGCCCAGTCTCCAGTTCCACCAGTGCTTCCAGCTGTAGCCTCATTCATGTGAGGTGCACTCTGCTTGGATGCTTGTTGAAGACCCTGCCTGATAGCCCTCTCAAATACAGGCCTGTATCAGGGGCTCTAGCTGATTTCCAGCACTGTGTCTGTGTTTGCAGGCTTATCTGCATGAGGCAAGTCATTACTCTCCACCAGCTGCTTGCTAGAGCCAACACATCCCTTCTGTGGGGATCACACCAACATCTTCATCATCTTTTCAGCCAGTATTGCAGCACCATGGCTACTGTCTGGAAAACTGCCAACTGCAGGTGAACCACTGCTTCTGTTGGCCAGGTGAAGATTCTGGAGTGCAGACTTGTACTCCCTTTTCAAATCAGATGAGCCCATTCCTCTGCAAGATTGTTGCTGCTATTTTTCTGCAGCACTGTGAGTATACCTTACTTCAGATGAAAGGCTGGCGTCCCAAAACAAGGAATGCAGGACCTGTTTCTGTTATCTTATTTTGCATACCTCTGTGTTCCTCTCCTTGCTCATTAATTGTCATTAAATCCTTCATATTTCCTACCAGACACATCTTTCTTTTGTTTTCTTTTGGTCAGACTTCTCTGCAGCTGCAAATACCTGCATTTGAGCAAAATAATGTGCAGCTGCTGTATCTCATGCCTGCCAATCTGGGTGGATAAGGTTGTAGGTTCTCATGCTGTTGCTACCTGTGCACTGAGCAGTGCCTGCAGCCTGCAGCTTTCCTCCCCTTTGGTTGCCAGGAGTGACTGGAACTATCAGAGGGTATACCAAGTAAGATTTCACCTTCCCTTTCTCACAGTAGGATGGCTGCCTGCAGTGTCAGATTGCTCCTGAGGTCTACCTTGTCCATGCAATATGCCTTCTGGATGGTGCGGTCTTTCCAAGCAGCTGGGGAAATGTAGTAAGGGTTCATGTGTGATATTATTCTTACACCATGGATTGATCCTGGAAGCATGTAGCAGGTGTCTGCAAAACAGACCTTGCCATGGCTGTGTGGTGTGCCTGTGTATTGAAAGTAGTAGTGCATCTGTGGTCATGGGAACATCTGAGTGTTGCTAGTAGAAGAACCTGTTTGATGCTTGTCTGGGCAATATGGAAAGGTGTTAAGTGGGATTGCTGGTATCCTGTCATTTACTAATGCATAAACATCATTTGCAGTGGGAATCTCATTGTTTTAGGCATCCGCAATAGCCATTGCCATCTGACATGCTTACTGTGACTTATCTTTATGTAGTTAATGGAGAGAAACAAGGCCACATTTAGGGCACTGCATCTGAGCTAGTTTAGATTTCAACTTCATAATTCTTTGGCAAATGAAATAATCCTTCTGCGTAATTGAATGTAGTTTATTTTCAGTAGTCTTTTCCCAGCGAGAGCTTTATTACATTCTCTGTCACTCTGGCGTTGTGAACTGCCAGTAACACCAGCTGTACTGTGCAGTGAAGGGCCTCTTATACTGGTAAATGTAAGTGTAGTCATAGTACTGCATACTGGTAAGTATAAGTTTAGTCATAGTGCTTCAAAATGATTTTGCAGTACTATGGAAAAAAACAGTCACGAAGTAGTTTTTTAAGCCTCATATCCTCACCAGCTGAGCTTTAGACTGTGAGAGGGAGTAACATTAAATTGACTGGAATGTGGCCATTGTTACAAAGTTCTGGAAGGCCCTTAAGGGCAGAGATAATAGAAAGTTGGTCCATCACCTGAGTAAGCTCCACTGCCATCAGTACTTAAACCTATAGCCATTGTTACTGCCAGTAAAGCAGTCAGTTGCTGGTTGAAGACAATGCTCCTTAAGTATGTGTTTAAAAATAAGCTGTAGTTTATGTCTCTTATTCAATCAGTACTTCAGTTAACCTTTACTCTAATAGTTTTGCTTGTGTGTGTAAGAAAAGCCCAGATTCCCAGGATGGGAAAAGCCCAGTAACTCTTAGAAGAGTCCATATTCTCCCTGTCTATAAATTTGTGATGGCTGAAATAATTTTAAATGCTACTGTCATGGGTCCCTGAATCTCAGCCACTGGGAACTGGAGGAAAAGTGGGTTTGGAAAAAAGTGATTTGGTAATATATCCTGGATTATCTAGAGACAGTTCCCTAGGCTGACTTAACTGGTGCAGCTGGACTTTCCTCACCTCTGTGAAGATTGTTACTTTTTTCCATTTTCATTGAGAAAGATGGTCAAAAGGCCTAGAAAGGGGGAGCTTAGCATTTTTGTTGTTATTTGTTCCTTACAAATCTGAATTTGTTAACATTTCAAGTTTAAAGTCGTGTCTCTTTCTGTAGTTATTGATAAAGGCATATATGTTTGCAGCTCATTTCACAATAAATGTGATGGCTGTTAGTACTACGCAGCAGTTTGCTAGGGAAATACATTAAGATTTTAGGTTTTCTGGTATTGTAAGAATATTGTGCTCATTATTTACCACATTTATGTTATATTTATCATTAACTGGATTATAGTACTAGCATGGAGCCCTGTTCTTACATGTGATCTCGGTATGTAAGAAGTCATATTAATGCAGAAGAGGATGAAATCCCTCTCAGAGAACTTACAGGGAGATCTACCAAAACCCAATGAAGTAACAGTAGTCGAATAGTAGCTAAAGCCTTGATATGCCAACTTTCACTGGCAGTTTTTCTAGATGCATATGCTTTATTTGGCTAGGTAAGGGCCGTCCTTTTCCTCACAGACTTTGTTTGCTTTGAAGATGTAACTCTTGCTGATACATGGTGCAGTCCTTTTGTACGGTGTTGTCACTTGTACAGTGAAAATAGTTGGCAAAGACCTGCACTCTTCTGCCTGTATTCTTAGTTGTAAGCCAGACTTCTGAGAGTAAAAGTGTTGTGAAAAGGTATTTGTTAATGTCTTTCCAGCCTCAAGCACAAATGGAGCCTATGTAGGGTGATGAAAAATCTTGATAGGTAATCGCAGTGCACTTGTAACTGTGTTGCTGCCTAGTATCTGTCAAACCTATGGGCTGATGTCAGGCAAATCTGACAATGAGTAGAGGTATTAAATTTGTAAGAGGTGATTAAAGAGAGAAGAGAGTGCAATATGAGCATTTGAATGTTTGAATGTTTGCCTTTAGCTGTTAATCCTTTCAGGTAGGAGGACAAAAGTAGCTTGGTTGTGGCTCTGTATTCTGAAGAAGAAAGGTAGCAAATGTAGCGTTACTTATTTAGACAGTCAAATGGAAGACAACGAATTCACAGAGAATCAGACGATGTTGGTTCTGATCTTCACAGAACTACTTGTTCATGTTAGGCAGAAGGAGATCTGGGGGTATAATTTAGCAGACGTTTCCAACTTGCATGGAGAGTGTGGCCTTTCCCGGATTCTGGTCTTGTTCAAATCCAGTACCCTGCAAACTGCCTTGATAGTTAAGCAAAAACTGAAAATAATAATAATAATAAAAAAGTGTGCCTTATGCTGTGAATAAAAGTAACTGAACAGCAAAGTGTTTGAGGAACCGTAACTAGGGACTGACTGGTCTTTCTTTGTTGTTTCATCCTTGATATTCTGCACTTAAAAGAAGAAAATTCAGTGATACATAAGAACAGATGAGTGACTGTACGGATACAGGATTCTCAGGCAGTGTCTGGCAGTGGATACTGTGGAAAGTGTGGCATGATATTTGTCTAGATAATTTTCCCAGCTCTGATAGTTTGTTGCTCAGATTTCCTGATCCTGATAGATGCCTGTGTATCTTGACCCCCAAACTGATTTTATGTTATATATTGGGCCAGCACCTTTCTGGACCTGATTGAACTTTTAACAGGTATTGAAACTGCTGCCTTCATTTAATGTCTCCTAATTTTTGTATTGGAATAAAGAATGAAGAGTCTTTACATATCCACTTCCTTTAGGAGACTTGTAATACAGCACAGTTGTTTCGGTTCTTTTATTTTTTTCTTCTTCCCAATCTGAAAAGCCATATGTACTTACTCATGTTGTAACAATATCATACATTAGATTTTCCTTGGTGCCCTTTTGTGAACTCTTGCTTTCTTTTATGCCTTTTTCTGAGGTGGGGAACCAAGACTGCTTGCTGTATTAAAGGTGCCCTCTTGGTTAATATACTGCCATAACAATACATTTGCTTTTGTTACGTATTCCTTTTCTAATTAGGCCTAGCATTTTATTTGCCTTTTTTGACCCCTTGGGCGCTTAACTGGTGATTACACGACTCTGTAGCCCAACATCAGCTGTATCTAGATATATTACCTCAAGATTGTGTCCAAATGATAGTAATAATCTACAAGTACAACATCTGGTATAAAAAAGATGATTTTTTTTTGAGTGTGTGCCTCATTTCACCTTCATCTCCTCTGAATTTATTTTTTTGCAATTTTATTGCTGCTACCCAGTATCATAGACTCCTTTTGCAGCTCTTTGCAATTGACCCTTACTTTTCCTGCCCTTAATAGCTTAGTATTCTCAGCAGGTTTTATCACCTCATTTTATCACTTCTACAGTGAAAATTGACCATTTACTCTTTACTGTATTTGAACATGTACATGAGAATGATTAATCTGTTATTGAGCCCCAGTGATGATTAACTCATGCCCTGAAGCAGGAGACTTGATTATGACATTTTTAATGTCTACAACTATAAATGTTGCACATGAAATGGAAGACCCTGTGGTCCCATGAAAGGGCTACAAAGATAGTAGGGAAACTAGCCTTATGATCATGATTTGAATTTAGTGAGACTTTTCATTAGCTAATTAAAATTTTAATGCCTTTGAAGAGATACTAGTGCAAGCTGGAATGTTGTTTCTCTAATAATAATAATCTATTATTTGTATTTCAGGAGAAAATGAAGTTCCGTCTGAAGATGCCTTAATACTACAGCTGCACCTTGCAAAAGGGCATGAGAAATTTACTGAAATGCTAAAAAGCCAACAGCAGATCATTGTTGATTTGCAGCAAAAACTTGCTGAACAGCAGCACATACTGGTTAGCCAGCAACGGGAGATTCTTGAACAGCAAAGAAAAATGTATGAGCAAATGGATCTGATCAAAGTCCAATATGGCATGCTTTTTGATACAGTGAAGCAAATGTCATTCCAGAGTTTGCAAGAAGATATTAAAAATTATTTTGAAAGTCATCTTCAAGGACTTCAGAACCAGTTCAGAAATCAGCTTCAGAAGTCATACTCTGTGCATAAGGTAGAAGTGGATGCAAAAGTGATTAATGTTGGGGATTCTTTGCTGGACTGTGGCCTTTGTGAAAGTGGTGAATTTTGCAATTTCCAAAAGAAACCATCACAATGTGAAAAATGCACATTGTGTCCTGCTGGCTTTTTCCAAATGGCTGAGTGTTCTGTGAACTCTGATCGGATTTGCCAGGTGAAATGTAATTTTGTATCTTTTAAGTTATTGCTTTTGAAGTGTTGTGTTGGACATACTGGAATAGCCTTCTGGAAAATGACTACTTTGAGAGCTAGAGAGATCCAGTTTGAAGCATGTGTTTTACCAAATGGGTCCATGGCACTTCAAAGTCTGCCTGAAGTTTTTTGTGTCTTTTCTCTTTACCATTGCTCTAAGTGGGGCATTAGTTTGTGCCTCTTGGTTGTGATGCTTTTGAAAACCTGAGAGCTGACAGGACTTTAATTCTTTTCATCATGGTAGGAAAAGGCATCCTAAAACATGTAAATCTGTGCATGCTATATTCCTGTTTATACGGGAACTTCTAGACATCTCTGAAAAGCAGAGGAAAACTTTACTAAGCAAAACTAGAGGTCAGATACTTATTTATAAGCTTGGAAACAAAAGTTGTCAGTTAAAACTAATGGAAAAACTCGTTCCAGCTTAAACATAACATACAAATGTATAAAAATAAACCACATGCTTTTATTATTTAATGCATTTTATGGGAACGTACACTTTATTATGCAATACAAACCTAGCGTGTAATCAAAATAAGATTTTTTTTTTGTCACTTTTCCTCATTTAGGAGTCCTAGAATATATGAGAACTTGATATTTGAAGCACTGTCTTGTTTGCCAAATGTTGTCCACAGTTCTTAACATTAGGTCAGCTGGTGACCTAAGACCAAGATACTGAGAACCTGAAAATGGCTGTGGGATCCCTCCCTGCTAGTCTCAGGTTTCTTTAATGCTAGCATTTAAATGCAAATGTCACCTGTTTGTCTGTTATTCTCCTCCCCTCTGCTGTAGAGTGAAAGGAGGGCTTGTTGACAGGAAATACTACTCTATCATTTACCTCGTGTGTTTTGGGGTTAGGGCTTTCCTCCTAAACTAAATGTCTTTAGCAGCCTTTTCTAACAGTCTCTCTATTGTTATAACGTCCTTGAGGCACTGTCTTGAAGATCATGCATTGTAACAAGTGTTAGTTGTATACCCAATGCATTTAGCTAGTTATCTTCCCACTGTTACCCTCTGTGGACACCACACTGTCTTTTTGCATACCTTGTTAAAACAGGGGACATATCCAGAACAAGTTGTCTTGCTCCAGCATGTTTATAGGATCATGCTCTCCATCCCTACATATGCCTTTTTCTGACAGATGAGCATCACAGATGCTGAAGTGCCTCTTTCAAATTGAAGTTGTTGTGTTACAGTGTTTCAATGTGATTCTTGCGATTTTCAGGACAGAGATGAATGCACTGAGTCTCCAAGCATTTGTGGTGAGAGGATAAAGTGCCTGAATACTCCGGGTAAGTTATATTCTCTGATAATTAAAGAATGAAGATAATTAGATCTGAAGGAACAGGCCAAAGACACAGATAAGGACTCAGGCCTGTATGTTTGTGACAGTGCTCAACTTGGTGGAACCAAAGGGGCTGAAAACCACTCAGCTGTGAGTTGATAGCAGTTCTTGTGGACAGTAGGCTCTTTGGGGCGTAATCCCCATTAGGAGCATTGGATGATCCCTTTTACCTTATTTTCATAGGGTTTTATATGTTTTTGTTTTAATTTTCACTTATGAGCTGACTTTCTTCCTGTTCATGCTGGTGCAAATGGGGTCAAAATCAAAGATATTACTACTAATGGAGAATAATAGTTGCTATTTTTCTTCTGCACTGGGGTAGATATTTGATTTGATCTAATGAAGGTTCTTATGAAGCCTCCCTCCATCTATCTTATTCTCCTTTTGTAACAATATTGTCAGATACTGAGGAAATGTCAACAGTTTCATCATGTGCAGAGCCTTGGGGGAATTTTTCAGACATTTAAGAACAGATTTGACTCAAGTTTGGTAGTGCACTCTTTGCCTTCATTATTTCTTAAGGCAGTCAGACACAGAAGAGCAAAATCAATAGTCATACTGAGCAAATTATATCCAGATTTTAGTTTTCTTTCTACTTGTCTAATTTTTGGTCAGAAACAAAACCAAACATGTACTTGAAAGGAACTCTGTGATCAAATAGATCATTTCACCAGTTGTGACCTCTAACTGAGGGTCAAATAACCAAGGGAGGGCTTATTAGGTTATGTGTTTTTCCTGCACTAGACTTCTCACCTGTAAAAAGAGTGGCCTCTCTGAGGGGCAAAGGCTGTTTTCAGCTGATTATGAGTGATTTTGTACTATTTGCACCTTGCCACTGGTGAAGAAAAAAGGGGGGAGGGACTTGGTTCTAGGAAAGGATTAAAAGATGACATGGTCTCTCTTACATTTGTCCTTCCTCTGGGCAGGAACTGTGATGGGTTGGTTGTTATTTCTGCAAACACCACAGGAACCATAGAACAGTAGGAACTAGAGGAAGAGAGCACTTAGAGTTACCTGATGTGGTAAATGCTGTAGAGAAAATACCATTAGTCTTACAATAGAAGAGGGTGACACTTTTAGACAGCCTTAGTGGGTGACACTTTTAGACAGCCTTAGTGGTGGGCAGTTAGAGGCATGACATCTTAGGGCATAAAATTTGAGACAGAGCCTTGGAAAGGTGTTAGGCTTTGTCTCTTCTCTAGGAAGAGGCTGGGTTTGGTTGAGGTGGTGGTTTTGTGGAAGGAAGTGCAGCCCTAGGAAAGGAGAATCAGCAATGTGGTAGTCATTTGGTGCTGCTCTAGTCTGTGGCTTGGAATAGAGAAGGAATTTACTCAGTGGCTTCTGAGGGGGGGAGACCCAGACCAAGAGTGGGTCTATACAGCTGCTGGAAGAAAGTAAGTGAGAGCAAAATGCTGCCAAGAAACAGATGGATAGTGGTGGTGTGTCAGGCCATGGAAAGCAGTAGCAGTGTATTTAAAAGGAAAGGACTCTTCCTTTGATTCCTCCTCTCCCAATTTTAATGGTGGCTTGTAAAGATGTGAAAGCAAACTATTTCCTATCACCTGGATCAGGAATCAATGTCCTGTCAATGTCATCCCTGTCTCAGATGGAAGAGAGCATTCTTTTATTTTTCATCAGAGAGGACTGCTGCTTTCAGCTTGTCTGTTCATGATAGCTCATTATCCTATACAAGTGTAATTGATGTGTCAAAAGGGAGACTGAAACTGAATGTCTGTTTTGGGTAATGTAGGGGAGATAGAGGTGTGATCTGACATATGAGTTCCAGGTGTTGTATGTGGTTTCTTGAGCTCCACAAAAAGGTTATTGCATCTATAGCAACTTATGTTCCCTGTACAGTGTGAAGGGTGACCGAGCAAATAACAATAAACATGCAGTGAGAAACCTCTCTTTCTTTACCTTCCAGTTTCCTCTGCATCATACCTTCTTGCTCTTGAAGATCTTTTCCAGCCTAGTTGGTACTATGATTCTTCCACTTTTTCTTGCTTTTATCTGCAATGAGAGTTGTTAGGTTATTTGATTAAAGGCTAGTGGTCAAGGAGCAATGACAGTTGGAACTACATAATCAGTGAAAATGGAGTCCCGTGCATTATTTCCTTCTTAGACAATCGTGGGAGAGCAGTCAGACTGTTGTCTTTGGTGTGAACCCACCAGGTGGAATCAAACAAAGGCATTCTCCCCAGAATGCTGTGCAAGCTAGAGTGCTTACTGTAGAACTTACTGGGGGAAGAGTAAAGAGAACCTAGACAGAGAACCCCGATTTGTAATTAGCAGTGTTGATTTGTGATGATCCAAATTTGACATAAAGTGTCATGCTTAGAATCTGCTTGAATGTTTCCTTTGTGTCAGACAGTTATGAGTAGTAACAGCACAAAAATACATGCTTGTCTTACTCTAATTGCCTTGCAATTGCCTGGCATCCAGGAATGGCAAGAATGGGTAAATATGCTGCAAAGATACTTGATTTCACAAAAGCAGCTTGAGTACAGCTGGGCTGCTCACTGTTAAACCAGGTGCAGCAGTGACCAGGGCAGGAGCCAGGAAGAGATGTCAGGCAGTACAGAGAAGCGGAAAGCTGTCACAACATGCTGCTATGCTGGCTTTCTGATGTTTGGCTATCATTTGCTGCTAGACCTCTTCTGAACAAAGGATAGGATGCTGCTCTTGCCATTGTGTCCACAGTATAAAGTAGCCTGTGTGCTGCTTTGAAGTCATTTATTTGAAGTATGTGCAGGGGGAACACCTGCTGCAGACGTAAGTAACGGAAGACCAGATAGCAAATTGGTGAGGGCAGACACCACATGTAGATGATCTTCAGGTCCTTTCCAACCCTAGCTGTTCTATGATTCTATGATTCTATTTGTAAAACTTGATATTTCTAAAGTTCCTTACATACACATTAAGATATTTTAAAGAACCAAATAGCATAAAAATGATTTCTAGACACTACTGCAGATCTTCTCTGCTATGTGAACCAGCTGTATTTGTGTACTCGATAGCAGTTCATCCAGTATTGATCAGTGATGGAGGAGCCATTGATTTGAGTAGAACTGGTAAAGAAGTGTTGTGTGAGCAATTACACCATGTTTAAAATTGATTTCAAAAGGAAAGTTTGTTTGGGGTTTCCCCCCCCCCCCCCCCCC
>JANRGW010004877.1:0-23098 GCA_024733675.1 Psilopsiagon aymara | reverse complement strand
ATTTCCTCCAGAATATTCTAAGTTGAAAAAATATGGTCTTATTTGCTTGGGTTTTACTTCTCATTTTAAAAAAAAGCCAGACTTTTTCAGCAGTAACAAAATATTAAGTTTCTCTTGACTTTCTTTTCCAATGGAAACATCTTTCTGCTCTACAGTGAGCTTTTAAAACAAAATGATACCTGATCTCAAAGAATGTTCTCATATCATAAATTGTGTAGTTCTACATATCAGTGTTAGTGGAGAATCATTGCTTAAGTAAATGAAACAGGAATAGACAAAGATATGAGGGTGAATATATGAAATCTGTATAAGTTAACAGTGCCTGGTGTTCTCTGCTGAATAATGTAGTCTTAGAAGTGAAATTTAGCCAATATTCTGACCTTCCTTGTGGATCAGGTGCGTCTGTACTGAGCTGTCTTGGAGTTTGCAGTATGTTGTATGCTTTTCTGCCTGTATTAGCAGTCTGCAGTGCCAGTTCTAGCCTGGGGTTAGCGATGGAGAAAAATGGCTTTTGGAGTCCACGTCGAACACCTGTAGTTCCAGTCTGAGAGCAGATCCTAGGCCAGATATATTCCTCCAGATGAGGAATAAAGCAAACATACAACACAGTATTTAGACAGTAAAGGATATTTAAGAAGAACAATAAGAAAGATGATCATTGAGTTTTGATTGTGGTGGTAAAAAAGCAAAAGTGAGTGCATTAATGATGAAGTTTTAAGGCACAACTGCAAGTGATTATTCTTTAGGGTACCTCAAATCTTGTGTGTTGATTTAGATCCTGAAGGCTCCGTGCACGTAGGTTTTGGGCACCAGCTGCTCCAGATGGAGGCATTGGCAGATGGCGCTGCTCTTGGAAAACTGCCAGAGAAAATTACAGGCTGTTTTTAAAACCTCCTCTTTGGGTGTGCATTCTTTGATCCATTGAGGATGGTGTACCAGTTAACAGGATAAAATTGCTTCATGTCAAATAAAGTAATTTCAAATGACACCTCTAGGTATTCTCTTTACTGTTTTCAGCAGTGTTTTATTTTAACTTCAGACTATCATGACCACTGCTGTCTTGTGTCTTAGGGCAGTGATTTTCCACCTTTTAAATGTGTGGACTCTGCATAATGACTTTAACCCTGCCGTTTGCAGTTCGGGTTTCTTTTTCTTTATTTGGGTATTGAAGGTTCTTTAAAAACTGTACACAGAATCCCCAGTGTCTGTGCCCCTTGTGTTGAAAAGCACTGCTTTAGCATTCACAGCCACAACAGTGCTACTCCATAACACAGCTGGACAGACAGTGCGCATTGCGTAGGAGAACTCTCTGTCAGCTGAAAATACCTTTGTTGCTCAGTGCCCCAGCTAGTCACCATGCCTTTTACCTCAGGGAAGGGAGTGCCTTTGGAGGGGTATCATTGTATGTAATTTGTTACATGTTTTGATTAGAATTGCCTTTATGTAGCAACTAACTCCTTTCCCACTCTAAACCACTGGGCTCAGCTTAAACAACGTGAGTTATGCCTAGTATTTCCTTTGCTTGCTTTCAAGGTTCCTGTAACAGCACAAAGTTATCTGACATCATAATTGTCTTATTGTCTTCTGTTTTCTCCTTTATGATTGGATATATTGTCAAAGTTGCTTTATATGTGGAGCTGTAGAGTTCTTATTTTTAGTATTTTAAAGGTGTGGCAAAAATATTGTCTGTTTCCTGTGAACAGGTGGTTTCAGATGCCTTGGAATTGCTGAGAAAGATGCAGCTTTGGGATTGTGTGGAGAGGAGTATTTCTTTAATAAGGAAATGCAGGAATGTCAAGCGTGTTTACAGTGTGAAGATGGAATGGTGGCCGTGCCTTGTTCCACTGTCAGTGACACGATTTGTTCAGTAACCAGTGAAAACAAGCTCGCAGAGTCTTGGGCTGCAAACGTCATTCTACCCTATGTAAAGTCTGGCATCTCTCAGGTCTACTCTGGCTTGAACTTGAAGATAAAAGGAAAGCTTCCCTGTGAAATCCTATCCATTGAAGATAACAACCTGGTATTCAGGCAACACGGTCTGCTGTGGACTGACCTCAACTTTGCAGTAAAGCACAATTGCAGGAATTTTTTGCAACTTTCCTTAAAGCTTAATGGCAGTGAGGAAGGCTATGAACTGAGTGGTGTTCGCATTGAACAGCCAGAAGGAAAGCATTTCCAGAGCACTAGTTTAAGCAGTGCTGCTGAAGTGGAGCCCAGCCAAACTCTTTCTGTTTATTTAAGGAGCCCAAATCAATTCTGCAACCAAAGTAAAGACTTAAATATTTATGATCTTAATACCCCACTCAGTTTGTTTTGGTTGTCTCATGACACAGGTGCTGTGGCACTCAGTGCGCAGATGTCAACAGCAATGCATTACCAAACCAACTATCGACCTACGTTTAAAATAATTTCTGTTTCTGACCCTTACATGCTAAGTTTATCTCATGATGGCAGAGCTATAAAGTTCACTGAAACTGGTGTTGTCAAATTTGTGTTCCACCAGGCATTGTATTCCATGGGTCATGCATGTGTCCGAGAGGGTTTCTCCTTAATTTCTTATATCAATAGGAATGGTACCAACAGTGAGTTAATGAACATATTTAAATCTGGGGTAAATTACAGAGACACATCAATATCTGCTTCTGGGGCCACAAAAGTTGATGCTGGAGATCTGATTAGCTTTGAGATACTTTCTCCTGCTCAGTGCAATGTTCGGTATTTTGGAGATAGCTCTGGAATTAGTATGTTTAGCCTCATCTGGATCCCTTCAGCAGTTTCAAGTGCCATATCGGCCACAGTTTCTGCTACAGGGCTGCCTACGGGAGCTGTGAGAAATAAATTACTGGATTTCACTCAGGTCTCATCCAATGAGAAGCAGATACAGCTGGTTTCTTCTGGACAGCTTGCTCAGAAGTATTTCATTTTTACTGAAAAGGGAATTGCCAGCCTTGCATTTAACTTAAAGCTAATCCACTCGTGCAATGTGCTCAAAATGACTCTCAATCAGTTGACCATGGATCACATGCAACCCACAGCAATCGCTCAGCAGATTGGAGGTCAGATGCCAGAGGGAAGCATATGGACCAGTGTGTCTCTCCGTGCATCTTTTGAAGTACGTAATGGAACACTGATATCAGTTTCTCTTGACTGTGTGCGTGGAAGGATCAATCAGATCACTCATGAACATGGAACCAGTTTATCCATTTTATGGATTTCATCTTAATTTCTGTACAGTGAAGTTAGCATGGAACTGGGTTTAAATTGCATTTGGATTCCATTCTGATTCTGTACCTATTTGATACCTTCTACTGTATTGACATGAATAGATTGTCCCGCTAAAATGCTCTCAGTTTTAGGAATATTTAAATATAATCATAACAGAATGAACAGTATTTGAGAAAAGAGAACTTCCTCTGTTCTAGGGTTTTCCTTCTGTTAACATCTTCAGGCAGGGGAACCTCAAATTCAGATCAAACTCTCTTATTTTTAATAAAGCATTGTCTTAAAATCAGTTATTTCTGGACCACAGAAAAACTGCAGTGTGGGTGAATACATACCTTTTAGTACTGCAACTGAAAGCAGCACAGCCAAATAATGGAAACTTGCTTTCAGTTTCTTCACAGCAAAAGACTAATAACAAGTTGAAATGTACTTTGAGGCTAATTTGTCTGCATCTTATAAAATGTGCTTTCTATAATTGGATAGAACATGCTTTAACCTTGGGGTGACAATACGGTAACACTGGAGCAGATGTGCTTAATATAGAAATAGACCTGGTCAAAAATGGAACATTGTTTTTACCATGAAAACATTGGAACTAATGACTCTTTGAATTTCATTTGGGAATAATCTGCATTTAAGTAATATGCACAGGTTTTGCCAGTGTAAGGTTGCAGAATGAGAAGGAAGTCTGTTCTGAAGAGCAGATAAGAGAAAGAGCAGGAAGTCTATTCTAAGACAATACTTACAAGAGAAAAAAAACCAAGTATTAAAAGAATGTCTTGAAAGTGAGTATTTTGGAAATTAGATTTTTATTCTGTTTCTTATAAATGACAAAATATTTTTCTGACCAAAAAGAAGCACCATTCACAAGCATATTTATTTTGCAGAACAGGTCAAAAGGGTTGGTTTTGGTTTTGTTTGGTGTTTTTTTCTTTTTGTTAAATCACCCAGTTCAAAGAAACGGTGCATTCAGTGACACTAATTTTTTGTCTTCTTCCAACTCTTCCATCAAACTGTTCTTTTTCTCATCTATGTAGAGTGTTTTCTCTCATTGCTTCGCTTCTCCTTCACAAATGCTACTTCGCTTTCCTTTTTCATTTCCTTTGTTAGGAGTAAATGGTACGCGCTCTCATAGCTCAACTCTTTCCAGTCTTCTTTCACCATCCCCATTAAAGAATAGATATGTGTCACATGTTATTATAGAAGAGGGAGATTAATAATGCACTTGCAAGCTGCCTTATGTCAACCTTACTGAAAGAAGGAATATTTTGCATGATATAATTTTAATGTAGTTGTCTGCCTGAGTATTTATTTCTAAAATATATGTACTTTCCTGTGCTCTTCACCTGTTTTGGAGTTTGTCACACTGTTTTTGCTGTATAGTCTCCTATAATTTTGTGTAAAAAATGAACCCAAGTGCAAGGTTTTTATCTGGCAGTTCTATTTTTGCTTACTTTATAACTCTGACCTTAACAGCTGCAGTTATCTTTCCATCATCTGTTTTTCCTTTAAGTGTTTACTTAAAGATGCAGGCTTTGGACAAATCGCTCTCCTGTTCCAAATAGAGAATAGTAGTTTTTCTTGCTTTCAGCTGCAGAGACTAAGCAGTCCATCACATGGTGGGCACTGTGGTAAGCCAGCCTAAGTATGCAAACCATAGTAATTTCAGTCATGGTGTTCCTGAAGTCTGTGACAGGAGTCTTAGTGCCTGAGTGTAGCTAGGCACTCATTTGTTCTCACAAGGTCATAATGAAGGATGCATTGAAGCTAATATTAAAGGTCTTCAGCATTTGCAAAACACTGTTGTTGTTACAGAGGGTATTTTGTACTGGTAGTGAAAAGACCTCTGGAAAGAAAGCACATATATTCCTGATACACAGGAGAGCTGCATTAGCTAGAAGCACTGGAGTTTTTCTGGGTACTTCACTCTGGAAGTCTACTGAGGCTGAACAAAGATGAAATGCCACAGGAATTAAAGTTTTCTGATATATCCATCTGCTTTCTGTAAAAGACTGCGCATGATGTAAGAGGAGCCCTGCTGGGAGCAGTCCTAGGTATTTCTAAGGTAACATTTCAGGCAAAGACAATGTTAGAGGAAGTTCAAAATGATTCACTTATGATTTTCTTCGCGGAAGTTAAGAAAGTCACTTTCTCACAGACATAAACCCTTGTTTTCCTTTACTGTTTTGTGCTATGAAGTGTTAAAAGCTTCACTCCCCAGAACAGTGGCAACATAAGAGTCATTCTAGATTTTGACTTCTGTAGCAGATATCAGAATCTGACATTAGACATAATCAGGTACATTTCAGCAAAGTGCAGATGTTACTTGAATATAGTAACCATTTGCCTATATATAGCATATACCAAATGTAATGCTATGATTTGTATGAGTATGCTTTATTTGAGTGAGATTGTGATACTGATGGAATTGCTTGACTATGGGAGACTGATAACTCAGATCCTGTATTATGCACACGTTGGTGGTGCTTGCGTTTAAATGCACCATTATTAAAGAATGCAGAAACTACCAGGGAGGTACAAGTGAACATTAGTACAGCTAAGAGAGGTTTCAGAGAATTAATTCTTCAGTGTAGTAAATCTTTGCAGAGGATTCTGGGAGGAGTGCCTGTAATTACCTTTAAACTCAGAGTAGATTTTTAGATGCACGGTGGCAGAAATGCAGTATTTTGCATCCATCTGGTGATGATAATTCATCTAATACTATTTTGCTAATGTCATCTATGAAAAGGTATTCACATGGTTAAAAAAGGTCTACTAAATAGGTAGTAATTGCAACTTACAGCAACCTTAGCCTTATTTCAAGTAAGAAAAGGCTGATCATTTGAACCTCTTCTACGTCTCTCCCTTTTGGAGAAGCAAAAAAGCCTGAATCCATAGTTCAGGCCACTCACTGACCTTGGTTGTAGTAACATGAATTTGAAGGGAGTGTGTTGAAGTCGGTGTGGATTTATGATAGCCTAATTAACGGCATAGTTTATAGCCTTTGTGTCTATGAAAATGATATAGCCTCATACCGTGCAACACTTGAGTGATGCACTATGATGCTAAATAAGATAAAGTTCAAGAGGAATCGTATAATGTACAATGAAAGCTACTTTTATGGCACTTATCCCATTTGCTGTAATAAATTGCATGTTTTATTGACAGGTATATCTTATTAATTATATTTACAACTTTTGAACTTTTGTATTTTTTTTAATATGGTTTCTTCCTATTAGTAGCACAATATAAAACTGTGAAGTATGGAATTAATTTAAAAACTTTCATTTTGTGTCTTTTGATACCATGTTCATGAATATGGTTAAAATAGCTGGAGACAGTCTCTCCAGTCCTTTCTGCCAGAGTGTTTCCAATCGAGGTATTCATAAAGTAGTAGAGCAGGTATGAGGCTGGCAGAATCTAACTGTACACAGAGTTTAAGTTCATAAGTACGTCCAAGAAGGAAGGTGGTTTTTTCGCTAGTGTTATGCAGATAATGGGCAACAGGTTGTTGTAGAAAATTTGACCATTACAGAAGGAAAGTAATTTAGGTTGTATAGTGCTGCTCATACAAGAGGAAAAAGGATCTGGCTTACAAAAAGCTGCATTGTTTTTTATTGTGAAACATTTCACAAATTCAAAGGTTTTACCTGAGTGTCTTTTATTACCTATGCAATTTTTTTATGCTATGAAGTCAAAACCGGGCCAAATATGTTAAGTCTATTCTAATACTGTGGATGCTTTCTCTGTTCTGTGGTCTCTGAAGATTGCAGTGCACTGTGAAAACTACACTAGTTTCAAGTGGTGCTTTTTTATGAAATTTACTACTTTGAAATATTACCTTATTTTAAAAAACGCTATTCTTAATTTGCCTCGGTTAATATTATATTGTAATATGTTTTAAAATAACTTGACTGAATTAAATAAACCATTAAGTCTTCATTGGTGTTTTTGTTCTGTTTGGAGTAAGACTAGTTGTGGCTATTGCGATTTTTACCACTGGCTCTCTTGGGGCCAGGATTTCGCAGTTGTTATCTCAATTACTTACCTGTGTTTGCTGAAGGGGCAAACTAAAAAAAGAACACTAATAGTACACATTTCTAGTCTGCCTGTTTTCTGTCCCTGCTGTTATAACTGTAGGTCTGAGAAAATGGAAATTGCATTTAATGCAACTATACTAGTAAACACTTGGGTCAAAAGAGCAGTACAGTTTATCTGTCGTAGTTGCTACCACCCTAGTAATACAGAGAAGAAAAAATGAGAATATGTTTTCTTAAAAGAAGAAATCTGTCCTGCCTTGGTGCTTCATAAAGCCTCTGCTGTATGCGGAAGCTCTGATGTTGTTGGGGATACTGATCAGACATTTGCAGTAGCACAGCTATGCTTTTGTCAGGGTTTGTGCACATTAAAGCTCATGTGTTCTCAGTTGAGACTCTTTTTGATTATTTTAAATTATGAAACTGTTTCTTCTTTTCAGAGATGTTATTGTTCATTGTATCTGAATGAAAGGAAGGTGCTATCAAATGACCTCCATTTAGAAATAATTTTGAAATGGATTCCTCCAAAAACCAAAATGAGACCAAATTGGTTTTACTTCAGCCTTTTTCGTTGAAAGCAAAAAAGAGAAATTTTATCCCATAAGGTTTTCATCAATTGTGTTTGTACTGTTTTGAATGGCTCAAATGAATAATTACTGTAAGAAGGGGATTACAGATGTCATTAACATAGCCTAAATTAGCCAAGGATGAAAATCAGAGGAAGGTAAGAAGTATTGGTGAAACACCAGTGAAAACAATAGCATCGTCCTTGGATGGGTCTGGTTGCCCTTCTTCAGCTTGGAGGGTCTGTCTGAATATGAGGCTCCAAACATAGTGACTGTGGTAGTGGCACTGCCTGTGCCAGTGTGATAGCAGAAAAATAGGTAGGGATTGGGCTCCAAAATAGCTCTATACATGTCTTTCACTGTCTGGCTATGGATGCAGGAAAACCAAATGTCTGCAAAAGTGGGATCCAAGAAAATTGTTTGCATTAAATAATTGAATTGTTACTGCTAAAACAGTTTCTTGGCCAGTTGCAATTTCTGTAGTTTTCTTCAGACCTTCTTTGGAGCTCTGCACGCATGTTGTGACCTGCAGGATTGTATCATTTGCTTTTAGGCTCTTCAGAAGAGAAACTAGCTGCTCTCCAGACAGTGTAGTGCAATCTTGTTGAATGGCATTGCATGAAAGTAGCCTTAAAAGGCTGGATGTAATTTCTTTGCTAGAAGGGTGTTAATGCCTGGCTTTTGAAGAAGCTTGAAGCAAAAGCCTGTAAAAAAAAAAAAAAAATATATATATAACCTTGGGTTCAATAGTATTTTCTCTAAAAGGAGAACTGTAGAAAAAGGATTTTCAAAAGTTTTTGCATATTTTTTTTTTAAGACAATTGCTCTGCCTTTCCTCTTTGCCATTTTTCTACTGGAAAGGTAAAGGAAAGTAAAGAAAATAAGAACGTGAAGGTAGGTGAAATTCTTATAGAAGGGGAGAAAGGCAGGAGAAGGAAAAATCAATCTCTAGTAATTAGGTAATTTAATGTATGAGATTTTAAACTAGTTTTCTGCAGAAATTTCTGTAAGAAATTCTTGGGGTTTTTTTCCAACCAGTTGTAATTGTAAATTGTTCAACTGAAAATAATGTCTATCGGATTTGGCTTCATTTCTGTCATCAAAGCACTTCCCATCCACCAACTTCTGTAAACTTCAGTAACATTAGAGTGTCCTGAATATGCTTCAGTATTTTTGTTGAACTGGAACATTAAGTTGGGTAATTGGGTTAATTAAATGCCAACTTATATCAGGAAACCTCACATACTTCTGGGTTCTGGCATGCAAACTTCAGTTTTTGTCATTGCCTCTTAACTATGTTCATTTTGAGAACTGCTTCTCATTAGAAGAGCTCCAAGTCATCACTTGACTGCTAATGGTACCTTAACATTGCTCATTTAAGTCTCCTTTGGGTATTTTTCTATTATACTGCAGTCAATAATGTAGATATGTATTGAGTATCTTCAGGACCTCTGTATAAGTGGGATGTTGACAGAATGTTCTTGTCACAGTTAGTTTTTCCTGACTTGCTTCATTGTTTTAAACCGTAGGTTGAAATCATTTCAGGAATCCATATGGTAGATACTGGCTTTCAAAGCAAATGTGACCTGGTGAGTGATTTAGACTAGTAATCACATCTGAGTCGCATGATTGCAGCCTTCTCTTGCAGGGTATAAAAAATTTCTGAGAATAGTCATAGATTAAATGCAGGTGTCTCAACTGAAGAGCTGGAGATGTTTTGCATCAAACTCAAATAAAAGCCTCATACTCTACTCAGAAGGTCAAAAAAGTAAAAAGATTTAGTATATACTGTAAAATATGCTGTTTGTTGAAGAAGTGTGTTTGTTGTTTATATTAGGAGAGGAGAATGAAAATGTGTGCTTTATGCCAAGCAGACAAGACAAATTGCTTAAGATGCCTTCATGCCTCAAAATGCTCTATACTTCGCTTTTCCTTGAACATGTACTTAGATTTGTTTAAACCTTTGCTTCAAACTGCTGCCATATCAATGACTTACTACGGTCTTGATTTGTGCTAAAACCTCTTTGAACCCCGTTTATGCCAGGTGAGCACAATACTCTTTGAGTATGTCTGATTAAGCCTTGGACAACAGTGTACAATGCTGCAAGTCTCCTGAGAGGTGTGCACCCTGTGGTCCTGGCTAAGGCAGCAAACTGTTATCCTCAACTGCTTCAGCCTCCTGAAGCCTTTGTCCTAAGGTGATCAGGCTTTCCTATACCTCTCTAGTATACCTTTTGGTATACTAGGGGGGTGCAGGGACAGCTGTCTTCCCTGAGAAGCTGCAAAGATTTGTTTTGGATCAGCCATGAATGTTTTCTTTCCCCCTGATTTTGGTCTTTCTGCTTTCCGCTCTCTTTTCACATCTAGCCATGAGGCTGAAATCCATTGTTCCCACATCTTTACCCCTGACATTCACCTTTAATTCTGCTCTCTCATGTTTTGGTGTGTGGCTGTGGTTTGAATTGTTTTGTTTGCTGTAGGCTTTCCTTTCATACTAATCTGTGAAGGACTACATACACTTAAGCACCAGATTCCTTTGAGAGGCTTAGACATGTGCACAACCAAAGATGTTTTGTCCCATTTGGACCTGCCTACATCCTTGGGAGACCAGAGTGGTGACATTCTGCAGGAATGGTGGGAGTCATAACAACAGCATTTGTGGAGAGCACAAGACAATTAAAGCATGTAACACCCCTCCTCCAGTCAAGACTGGGTTTTGAGATTCTGTATTTTAACTCTGCTGGGGAGTTTCTTTTGTTAAAAAAGAAGATAAAACCTCTAATAATTTGGGGAACAAATACGTTTTGTGAGTTTGGGTTTTTTTGGGTTTTGGTGGGTTTTTTTCCTGATCACCTTTTCTCCTTGTTACTTGTGTGTTTCAAGCTAAGGCAGCAAACAGCCTGCTTGCCTTTTGTAGAGCATCACTGTGCTTCATGCTGCAAACTTTGAGAACATTTCGACAAATCCGATCCTGCCCATCTGCTGCGTGCCTTGAAGAAATGCTTCATAGCCAGAATAAGTAAGCCAGAGCCCAAAGTGAAATGGGGGAAATCAAGTGCACGGTTTTAGGTTACCCATCAGCAGCATACAAATCTGCTCTTAAGAGTAATAACTCCTCATGGAAACACCATAAAGGTCAATCCAGAGCCTACAATGTGCTTGCTACCGTGAGAGGTACACAGTCATTTCTGTTCCATAGCTTGGACTAAGATTCAGAGTGGACTTTGTTGCACCATTCACCCACAGGCCCTGTGCTCAGCAGAGGTTTTAATTTCCTCAGTTCCCACTTCTGGAAGTAGATAAATTCACTTACAAATTCCTATAATTCTGCTTTTCATACCTAGCAATCACCTGTTTCTGTAACAGTGCTCTTGCAGCATTTTATACCTCTTGGTCTAAGTAAGGCTGTTGAAACCCTGAAAGCTTCTTTCAGGTCTGTGTATATGCACGTGTACTTGAGAATTCACTTATATACTGGGAAAGATGGAATACCTCTCTTTCAATTGCCCCCAAAGTCGGCTCTATAGAAAAGATCTACTTTCATCCACTTTTCCTGGTACTTGATTTCTGGAGACCAAAATACAAAGCAGTGTGTTTCCTATTCTGCATATAGCATATTGATAAGTACCTACAATGTTATTGGAATGCTACTGATAAAATCTACTTCAGAATTGATAATCGTAAACTTCAAGGTAATCCAAATCATCAGGTGCTTCAGCTGCTTTAATTATGACTATAAGGTTAATACTCCAAATGTTCTAATACTAATGTTAATGTTCTGACTAATAAGAAACTGAAGTTCTTTAAGATTTGCAATAGATGGTTGGGAAAATGGATGTTTGAGCTCATGGTCACAAATATTTTTTATAAAAGTTATTTTGGTGAAGACTGTCATAAAGCTGCTTTTTCTCCCAACCCCACTTATTTAGATGTGGTCTCTGAGATTATGGCAGCTACAAGATGTAGTACATTTTATGGCTTTTTTGAAGTTACGCCAGAAGCAGTTTTATTTCCAGTTGCTCTTAGGGCCATAAAAGAGCACAACTGGATTAAAATTTTTCTTTCTACCAAGCTGCTCTGCTCCACACAGCTCATCTGGTATAAATCTGGCAGCATTGTCAAGTTCTGAGTTGGACTTATAAACATTTAGGTTCCCAGTGGGCAAAATAAATGGAACAATCCTTCATACCTGGTAACAGTGGTTGGATAGTTAGTTATTTTGCATAAACTATTCCTTAGCAAAATCCCTTCAAGTGAACTTTATATGATGAAGAAAATATTAAATGCATACCTTGATGCTGCAAGGAGTTTATTTGTATAAAAGGTGTGTGTAAGTGTAAAAGTCTAAGTCCTAGATGTAACAGGCATACTCATGTGTGCAATAAATGTGGCTGATGGTTAGGATCTGGAAAACTTGAGCAGTAAATGTTCGTATTTTATTTACATAAGGCAGATGTGGGAGGTGTATGATGCACAGTGGCTGGCGTGTGACCCTTGATCTGTTGGTTTGACACTGTTGTTTGGTAAAAGTCACTGAAGTGTTAAAGTGCTTTCTGTAACTTTGCTCATGGATACAAGGGATAGTGAGTTTGGCCAGCTCTGCAGCCAGTATTTAAATCACAATGTAGGATCAAATTCTTTCAAGTTTTGTTTCTGTTTAATCTGGACACAATATTTTTTTGACCAGAAGCAGTTCAGAGAGCCTCCGGATATGCTAAGCTTTAGGTATGGTTGAGGGATGTTTGGGCTATTTTGCTGTTGTAACATTTTTGTTCCTGACTGCTATACTACTAAGAATAAATAATGCTTTACTTGGAAGGTTGCCCGTATTCAGTGCTGCATCAAACTGCAACTTAAAGAAATTTATTCCAGGAGCCCAACCTGGTTTGAATATCTGAGCAAAATGCCTAAAAATTAAGATGCTGTAGCACAGAGATCTTCCTGAAGTGGGATGGGTTTTCACAAGTCAGGAGGGGCACAGGGCGCATCATTTGATAGCAGGAAGACTTAGTCTGGAACTCTAACATATACACTGAATTTTTGTACTGTAAAAAATGCCACTGGCAGGTTCAGCAATCTGAGGTCTGTATTAGGGACTAATACAGAGCTAATTAGGGGCTAATAGTGACTAATACTGTATTAGGGTGTAATGTTGTGGGAAGTCCTTGATCGAGAAATAAAAATTGGTTCTGACATAAGTCAAAGAAGACCATTAATTCTGTCTGTGCTGTAGTTCATCATGTCTGTAGCATGTGCTACATACCACAGTACCTCTGAGGAAATCAGCAGATATAAATTCACTGGACTTGACTCTGATGGCAAAGTGTTGAGGCCTCCTAGTCGCACGCAAGTCATATGCATCTAAACTGATGGAGTAAAACTTATGTATTTTCTTCCTCAACCATTGTTTCCAGCTATCCGGAAGATCCACATAGATCTGTTGTCTTCTAATAGCTAACCACTTTGAAATAGGTATTTGAGGTACAGTATTTCTGGTAAATTGAATATCCTTAATTCAGTAGCATTGCTGTTATTAACTGACCAGCTACATCACTGAGGTTTGGATCCTTGCTTCAGGTGGCAGCTACTCAAGTCATATTCAAGGTTTCAGTCCAGACTTCCAAACTAAAATGTGTGGTGCCCCCATTAAAAGCAGAAACTCACACACCTGACACCAGCATTTCCTCTGCCCCAGCTGGTGTGCAGAAACATCCTTCCAGATTTCATTTCCTTGCAGCCAGCCACAAGGAGGAGGAAGCCAAGCTGGGCACTGCCCACTGCAATGTGTGGCCATGCAGTGTGATTCCCTGTCAGCCAGGGAAGGCTGTGGATGGGGGGCTGAAGCAGCCTCTTGTAAAACAGAGCCAGGAAAGAAGTCTTCTGTTTTCAGGGCTGTGCTTCTGTGCCCACAAAGATGCCAGTAGCAGGTTTGACTACTAGAGAGGATTTTGTTTCGTTACAGTAAAAAGCTCTGAGCAGGGGAAGGTCTTATTTATCACTGCCTTGGCTTAGCAGTTACAAAAGTCGCAATAATAGTTAGCTGATACGTGCAGTAAAAAGGCAGGTCTCCAGCCTCGGAGGAGGTTTTGACAAATGGCTGCTAGTTAGGTTGGAGGTGTTGCTGGCCTAGAGACAGATGGGCTCATAAGATGAATGCAGGTAATGCAACAGGTGAATGATAGAGAAATTACTGTAGGCGTACTTGAGGTAGTTAGAACAATCTCTTTATCTTCTTTTGTAATTTTTTGCCTTCATAGTTAACCCATTTTTCTTTTAAAGAGACCTTCAGAGACTGGGGAGTGAGGGATGAGTGAGCTCTTTGGACACAAAGAAAAGAATGTCTTTTGCTTTTGGTGTCATACATTAAAACAGCTGTGTTTGAACCAAGTCTTTGCCTGAAATTGTTTTGTTACAAGTTACACGGGCTTGTGATTTTTAACCAGTTCATGATAGATTTTCATTTTGGTCTTTGCTCTTACAATTTTTTTCTTTTCTGCTTCCTAAAGTGTATCACAATATACATCAGCTGATATTCACTGTAACCATTTGTTATAAATTTCTGTACAGGCTGAGATAAGTAGCAATTGAATGTTAAAACCCATGCACATTTTCAAATTGGAATACGCAATCTGCAGTTTGCCTTGTGCAATGTTTTGAGCAATACAGATTTTGTTATATTTCTCCTCTCATCTTTCTGAATGAACAAATCATTGTAAAAATGATGAATAGTAAATGTTATGCTTCAGGTAGCTTTTCTTTTGGGCTTGAGCCTGTTTCTGAATGAAGGCATCCATGACAACTTGCTTTAGGTGCCCTGAGGTCAACAGTGATGTCTCCAAAGACTGGATTAATCTGACATAAGAAAATACTCAGATACAGAGGATGTAAGAACGAAAACAGAGGAGGTCACAGTCACTCCATTCCCTCAATTTCTGTAGATTCCAACTAAATCCTTACTTATTTGATACAACAGGATGTGTTGGCCTGCTTTATTAGAAAGGAAAAAGGGTGTGTGGGCTAAGGAATCTGGGTATTTCCACATCACAGGCCTTGAAACTGTTTTGGGGCTTAAACTGTAATGGTGGAAGTATTTAAGAGTGTTTATAAAGGCAAATTAGATAGGATTCTGTATACTCTTGACACTAATTTTTATTTGTCTTTTTGCAGCTTGTTCTTATTTTAAATTTGAAAAAACATCTGAGAAAAATATTTCTCATGGGCAGATGAAGAACTTCCTTAAACAAAAGTAGACAGTAGACATCTTCAAAGGTGGTTTTAGGACACAGTTTTTTCACTTTGTGAGGACCATTAAAGTCAGGCTCAGGTGTGTATTAAGAACGACAAAAAGTGTTGTCTTTAACCATCTAAGTGAATTAATAGTTACCCATTTGTCCAGATCAGACAGTCTGAAAGGAAACAGTACTTTCAACAAACTAAGCACAGACTGGCAGAAAGGATGTGCCATTCTTCTTTTCCATGGCTCGCGTTCTGAGATTGAGCCACAGCTTAGAGAACTCCTTTGTTTTGAAGAAAGGATGTTGCCAAGCTTTTGAAGCAGGTTTTCAGAACAGGTTCTGACACACAGAGCTCATAACAGCAATTCTGAATGTACATCCTGAAATCACTGTGGACTTCTCTGTTCACTGTGGACCATTTTTCTGGTGCTCTTGCTACTTATCTCTAGATTTCTTAAAAGGGCCTGTGTCCTGGGTTCAGCAGTAGCAGTCATTTTTCTCCTTCTTAGTAGCTGGTGAAGTGCTGTGTTTTTGACTCTCAGCCTGTGAACACTGATAATACTGATGTTTTTAGTTGCTGCTCGGTAATGTTTACTCTGACCAAGAACTTTCAGAGTCTCATGCTCTGCCAGGGAGGAGGGGAAGTGAGGACAAGCAGAAACAGGACACCTGACCCAAATGAACCAAATATTCCAACTATTCCACACCACAGCACTTCATGCCTACTATATAAACTGGAGGCAGTTACCCAGAAGGGTTAGATCACTGCTCAGTTGGGCTGGGTATCGGTCGGCAGGTGGTGAGTGGCTGTGCTCTCTTCCCTTATCATTATTATTATTGGTGGTAGCAGCAGTGGTTTATGTTATACTTTAGTTACTGGACTGTTCTTGTCTCAGCCCATGGGAGTTACATTCTTTCGATTCTCCTCCCCATCCCTCCTGGAGCGGGATGGGGGAGGAGAGGGGAGGAGTGAGATAGCGGCTGCGTGGTTCTGAGTTATGGCTGGGCTTAAACCACAACAGCTTGAAAGCCTGTTACTATTGCCTGTGTTTTCAGTGCCATCACCTGCCAGCCACAGCTTACCCTGAGAGCCCTGCTCTGTTTCTTCTTCACTAGGAATCTAAAAAATGCATGTCTCAGCATAGAGATTGCTATTATATGAATAATGAGAAATAATGATTGCATTAATTATTTCTTTGTTCTGATAAGAATAAAGTTTGCTGAGCATGTGATAGACTGGAAAATAAAATTAAAATAAAGGGTAAGGAAAATGCAGCCTGAACACTGGGTAGCATATCAGATGTTATATTTGCCTATGACGGGGGCTTTCCTTCATCTTCCCTAAACAGGGAAGCTCTCCCACCCTTTCTTCTCTTCCAAGCTTACAGGCAGCTAGTGCTGTTTTGAAAGCAGAACTGAATGCAGCATGACAAAAGTTGGATTTTGAAGGGTAATGTCTGCGCATTGCCTTATCTCTAGCTTTCCTTTGATATTTTCAATGCATCTACCAGTATGTTGATGATAAAAGATTTTTCCTACACCTTTTTTTGATCCTGAAGTAGAACGCCAAGCCATACCCATGTTCTCATGCTTCATTCGGGGAGGGATATGTCACAAATCTGTGGAAATTAACTTGGCACTGGACTTCTGTTATCTTTATCTTCTTCCTTGGTAACTTATTGTTGACCCGTATCAAAGCCATGACACTGGCTGGATCATGGGTACAACTGCTCTGTTCTTGTTTAGATTTTGGAGGTCTGTGCTGGAATATGCTGGTACGTGCTGGTATGACTGGGCAGCTGGCTCTGTCTATTTGCTTTTGCTCCTTTAAAATAGGATAAAGTGTCACGATACTACAGAGGTATTACAAGGGTAAAATTCATTATTAAGGACTGTGAGGTATTCAGATGCAGTGCTAATGAGGTTATATGAACGTCTGGAGTATGTGCTTCACTGCACATCTGAAGCAAAACATGTCTGTTTCCTTGACAACCCCTCTGCATTTGTACAGTTGTAAGTGCTCTCCACTGTATGTGCAAATATCAAACATCATTACTAAAGCTTGCTCACATTTTGCTCCATCCGTATTCAGCTATTTAAAGAAAATCTTTGTTGCATTGGCAGTGTGCTGCTCTGAATGGTTCAGGTCCATTCCTCCCTGTTGCTTCCTGTTTTCCTCCCTCTGCCTCCCTAGTAGTGCAGAAACCCCTCTTTTTTTTACCATCAGAATCCATGCTCACCCCTTTGGGAGGCTGATTCAGTTGAGTTGCTTTGTGCAAAAATGAAATAAAAGAATAGTTTTCTGCTGAGCTGCCTTTCAAGAGGGGTCAGCCCAGCATTTGGTGCTGTAGGGATAGCAGGAGCCAAGCAGGAGAAAAGAGAGGCAGGAGAGAGGGGAGCCGTGGGAGCTCATTTAACCCTCTTCTCTGCTTACAGCAGAAGCCTCAGGGTCACCCCCCCCAAAGGTGGGAAGCAGCAGCACTTCTGTAAGTGGTGCACAAATGTGGTAATATAGAAACACGTCATGTCCATGTCCATGCATTGCCCTTGGGAAAATTAAAACAGCATGAACTTTCTGAACAACAATTACTGCTGCCATCTGTTACTGTCAGCAGATGTACATGATAACCTTGTGTTCACTTCCTTGGGAAAAGCTTTGTGCATTTCACTTGTGTTATCCGTAAATGTTTTCCTTACAGCAATGTAGAGATATGTGATATTATCTAACAGTTTTATCTCGACATGTGTCATGGTTATATGAACACCTTTTCACGAAACCAAATATCAAAGTGATCTGCAGTTCTGAGCCACCTACAAAAACTGTTAATAGATGGGAGCTTATAGCCCATGGAAGCCTAAGGACTTCACAAGTGAGAAGGTTCTCACTACAGCGCAGAAACTTTGTGCATCCTCATCCTCCTAATGCAGCCAGTGTCTGTGTCCTCCTTAGAACTCCTGTGTGTTAAGATGTTTTGTGGCACCTAAGTTCAACTTCTGACACTGATTGTTCCCAGCACCTATGGTTCTGTAGCATGATTCACCAGGGGTTCCTTGCACCAACTGGTGCTTCACTTGCTTATACCTCTGTTCATGAACAGGTTTGCATCATTTGCCCTGGGTGATGTCCCATGAAAAAGTGCCAAAGGAGAAGGTCAAGGTGCTGAAAAAATGAACATGAAAATCTATTTCTTGTTAAGAAACACTTTTTAAAGGAAAAGGAAGCACAGCAAGAGTGCCATAAATTCTTGCGCTGTAAATCTTCCCATTCATTCAGTATTTATATATGTACGATATTACCACAATTATATTTTTAGTGCAAGTGAGACCTCCACCATTGCAGAAAGGCTGGAATGTAAAAGATGGAAAAAAAGGAGAACCTTGTTTATTTTGGGCTAGCACAGGAGGCAGTCAAAGGAGAGTTAAAGGAGACTTTTTCATGAGATCTAGAAAGATTAACTTAACAGTTCCTCCTAGCAGTTCCTCCTTACATTGTAAGTTCTGTCTCCTTCAAGTTTATGCATCTTCTTTTGCCTAAAAAGTACCTAATAAGTCCCATTTCTTGAAGTAGTATTTGTGGCAAATTAAGACATAAGGAACTGCTCTATGTTACTCTGGGAGACTATTATCCATTTTAAAATCAATGCTAATTAAGTGTACATACTTTAACGTTAACATAAATCAGTACCAAATTTACATGTTACCAATACCTTACAAGACAATTTTCCTTGACTCTAATGAGATCTTCCGTCAGTATGGTTTTTTCTTTTTTTACTCAAGTTAATTAAGTTAATTAAGTTTCTACATAAACACACAGAGGCACACATGGAGTATCTACACATGAAATTGATGGGGATTTAGCTTTCTTGCACAGATTTGAGTAGAAATTCCCCTTAGGTATAGGACCCCACTGAAACCAAATTTTCTAAAAGGTCCTAAGTAACCAGGCTTTTGGGAAAAATGACAAATCTTATATGTGTTTGGGAGAAAGCTCTGACACAGATGTCTAATTCCAGGGCAGAGTTCAGAGTGGCATATCCAAGCTGAAAATAGTCACCTTCTGAAGCGTTCATGTAGGAATTAAAATTCCTGAAAGAGATGGAACTTCTCCCTGTATCTTACTGACTGTTTCATGCAAATGCCCAGTCTCCAGGGAAACTAACTTTTGTTAGGAATGTTCAGTTTCTCGGAAGGTTACAAATGAACTTGAGTATTTTCATGCCCAGCAGGTATTTTATACAGCTGAGCATGGACACAGCAGCAGAGCTGCTCTATAGGAAGCATATAGAGAATGGCAGAATGTTCTTTGTAATTGACATACATACCAAGAAAACACTGGCTGCATGAGAAAGATCTTCAGTATACATGTTCATTTTAATGAAGAGTAGGGTAGGAGAACACATATATATATCTACAGACAAAAATATACTCCAGAGATGTGGAAGCCATACTGGGAAATACAACAATTCCCTGTACTGGGAAAAAGACTCAAGTGTGACAGAGATCTCAGTGAAAATAAACTTCAGGATTCAGTAGACGCTTCTGCAAGGGATTAATGAAGCAAATATGGCCTTGCCTTTAACAAGAAACAGAGTCCTAAGTTCAATGTGAACCAATTAGCCTCTTGTATTCGGGTCATGGCTAAACTGAGAAGCAGAGAAGCACTCTCCTTCATATTATAGATTGCTGTAAGTGTGCATCACATTTCAGTTTGACAGGACTTCTAGATTGCTCCCAATCAGTAAAAAGCCCAGGACTCTCACTGTGCAGTGCCTAATGGATGGTATTTCTGGAGGGAAGCAAGTCAATCCTGTGTGCTTGCTCCAGTGGGAAGATGGTTTAAGAAGCTCCTTCCTTTCTTCATAACAGCCATGAACAAGTGTTGCAATGCTATGCTGAAGTTTACTGCCTGTAAGTTGTGAAGCTATGGCTGGTTTTGAGGCCACGGTGTAAAACAGGTCACTGAAGTATTTAAAATAGTCACCAGAGGCTCCAGGGCAGATACTTTGAAAGCCAGCTTTGGCATCACAGCCAACACTGCATAATCACACAACAAATGTCATAGCTGAGTTCAAGTCCACGAAGGAAGTGTGGAAATTCTTGAAAGAACATGAAGAATGAAAAATACAGCCTACCTGTGCTTTCCAGTCATACAGTAAACAGCTACTGGGCGCAGCTCAAAGAGGAAATGGAGCAGCATCCAGACCTAGGTTTAGTTATTTACCGCGCATCTGATCGCATCACATTATTGCCAGCTACAGATTTGTTAGAACCTGCAGTTGTTTCACGATTTTGTCTTGACTACTGGTGGGAAAACTCCTAAGTGATTATCCTCAGGATGCTCTTTTTTTGGCTATTCCTGAGTGAAATGGTTTCATTTTATTAAAATTGATTATTTCGATTTATTTGAAATTAAGAAGAACCAGAAACCTTGAAAAGCCCTTACATATAAAAAGGTGTTTCATTTCATCCCAGCTCATCCCCACCCTTCTGCTGATAAACTTTTAAAACTATTTGGAGAAAGAGGGGCTTAGAAACAGACGTAAAATCCCTCTTTCATAGAGATCAATTATCTTTCTTTCAGAAAGTTGCTTTCTTGGAAATCTAGCAGTGATCCTTAATACGTTGACTTACACTTCTGGCCTATGATTTCAGCATCTTCTAAATAATAATCTGGAGCAGCAATCTTGTTGGCAGACTTCAAATGCTTCTGTGGGATTAAGGAGTAAGGAATGTAGTCATACCGTCCACAGATCTGATTTTGCAGGCAAATCTGCCAAACTCCTAGAAATGTACTGGAGGGAGTTCTAGGGTACTCTCATTTGAGTTTCTGCCTCTACAAGCGGATCTGGAAGAGCACAAAAGTAAAAATCTTGATCATCCTTCAGAGTAGGAATCAGTACAAATTTAGTGTGGGAGTGCCATAAGACATAACCCCTGGATATGGACATTACCTTGGAGTAGAATGGGCTGCTTGATACAAAGAATATGAGGATGTGTTTCTCACTAGCAGTCCACAAAACTCTATATCTCAGAGAACTCTTGGTATGCTTTAATTTACGTGAACTGTATGAATAGTCCGTGACAGCTCAGGGTTAGAAAGCTGCAAAGTTGACTTAAATCTCATACATTTGTCATGCTTCACTGTATTTTCCCCTTTTCTTGCTTGCCATGCTTGGTGGTTAATGATTAGAAATTTTAATAGATGCAGTCATGCAGTGGTAACACAAGTCCTTTGCTGCTGCTGGGGCTGCAAAGCTTTTCATGTCTCAAAGAGATTTTAGTGGGTATGATGGAGGCAAGGTATTGGATGTTTAGGTCACTCACCATGAGCGTGCGCAATTACGATGTTGGGTCATCACAGATGCTGAAAATGGAAATAATCTTATACCAAGAGGTATTGTCTTCAGGCTATGTTTTCCTTAAGATCCTATTCTTTTGAAGTGACTGTCAAGGGTAATAATCCATTAACTTGAAAAATATTACTCTTTTGAGTCTATCCTTAGAGAGGACTCATCCATTCTAACAGGCTGAAGCAGTTTAACATTGTCAGCTGCTATATTTCTGGATCACTGTGTGTGTGTAGTTGCCTGGAATCCCAGGCTTTTCCCATCTGTTTTCACTAAAGGACAGCACTTTTCTGCCTTAAAGAGATTAAAAACAGACCTTCTAGTTTTTTGGGCTGTGACCACCAGGCATCAGAAGGAGAGGACACTAAAATTTTGTTTGAAACAAATTAAGTGTAACAGGAGCTATCTTTGGAAGAATTGTGGTGTCTGTATGTATTTAACATGTAAATGATGCTTTATGCTTCACAAAAGCCAAAAGCCAGAAATATCCATAGTATTTGCAGTGTCTGAAAGTGTCTCTGAAGGAGTACCCTAAGAACTGGGGGGATGGCCTATATCTTCATTTTCCAGTTAAAGATAAAGATTGAGCTTTCTTGGGGACAAGCATAAAAGTACACAGTCATAAAATTCAGAAGAACACCCTAACAGAAGAATTTCTGTTAGGTGTTTCTTCAGTTCACTTGTCTAAAATCAGTATAGAGTAATAGCTAGGCTAAATGCCCAGTCAGGTAGAGTCCTTACCAATACAGGACATGATGTTTTGCAGTCACACACTGAGCCCGTGAGTAGTAACAGAAATAAAGCAAAACACACACGAGTGCTTGCTGTATCACTTGATGCACCACTGGAAAATGTTTGGATTCTTTGTATTATAGGAATACACAGAAAACAACATGTGATTTTAACTTTTCTAGTTTTCATAACAGAAGTTACATTTTCTCACTTTATGGGTTTGAGTTTATCCTCTGTAATCTAATTCTTCTTGACTGAACATAGAAGCAATCGTATTCAGTTGCCCAAAGAGCAACTGCATTAGGGCACAGTTTATACATAAATAAATTATTGAAATCTCTGAGTCTGAAGACTTGTATTGTGGACCAGTCCAGTATTTCCATCTGCCTGATTCTGGCTGGTCCTTTTCAGACTAACCTCCAGAAGCTTCACATGGCTCGGAGACACAGCTGTGTTTTCCACCATTCTCCTTCCACTTGCATTTTCTGCTTCCTGAAGCAGCCTCAGGGTATGTTTGTAAAACAGTGGTGATATTCATGATGGCAATAGTTGCATAGATATTTCAAATATTCTGATGAAAGATTTGGGTTTGTGAAAAAAAGATTTTCTTGGTCTTCAATAAGCTTTGAGAGAGGTGCTGACACAAATTGATAGCTTAGTCATTCACACATAAGAGTGCAACACATAAAAGCTTAATTCTGCTTCCAACAGAGTCAATGGTGAAGTCCCCATTGACCTGACTGGGGTAGAATCTGGTTTTGGGTACTTGATCTTGTGCCTTATAAAGGCAAAAAGCTTTATACTTGTCATGGGTTCAGCAGTAGCAGTCATTTTTCTCCTTCTTGGTAGCTGGTGCAGCACTGTGTTTTTGACTTTCGTCCTGGAACAGTGCTGATAACACCAATGTTTTTAGTTATGGCTTAGTGATGTTTGGTCTGGCCAAGGACTTTTGGAGCCTC
>JANRGW010004876.1:0-21370 GCA_024733675.1 Psilopsiagon aymara | reverse complement strand
GATGGAGCTACGGAACTGATGGACAGGGGTAGAGCAGTTGATGTCATCTACCTGGACTTGTGCAAAGTGTTTGACACAGTCCCACATGACATCCTTGTCTCTAAATTGGATAGACATCAGTCTGATAGGTGGACCACTCAGTGGATAAAGAACTGGCTGGATGGCCACATGCAAAGATTTGTGCTCCATGGCTCAATGTCTAGCCACTATTCATTAGGGATTGTAATGATAGGACAAGCCATAGCGGGTTTAAACTTAACCAGGGGATGTTTAGATTGGATATGAGGAAGAAATTCTTTAATGTGAGGGTGGTGAGGCGCTGGAATGTGTTGCCCAGGGAAGTTGTGTATGCTCCATCCCTAGCGGTGTTCAAGGTCAGGTTGGACAGAGCCTTGGGTGATATGGTTTAGTGGGAGGTGTCCCTGCCTATGGCAGGGGGGTTGGAACTAGACGATCTTAAGGTCCTTTCCAACCCTTACTATTCTATGATTCTATGACCTTGTATGTGTGAAATTTAATGCTGATTAAAATATAGTTGAGAAATATTATTTCTCTGGTTTAAAATGATGGCTGTATACTATACTTTAACAATGTATGTATTATTCCTTATTTTTTAGTTCATAAAATACTAATTTTGCACTTGAATATTAATCTTGTATAGTATTAAATAAACTCTGGCATATTTCTGTACGTGTATTTTAACGTAGCTTCAGCTAATTCTTCTACATCAATGTAGAAAAGCAGTAACCTGCTGAAGTTAGAAGAGTGTGTGAAATAAACATGCAAATATACTAGCAGCAATTATGTGCTTCATTGATATGTTTCTCAAATATACAATACCCAATTAAACATATACGTGCACAGTTTTTTTCAAAGGAAGAATTAAAACATCAGTGATGTGCCACCATAAGCATAGGAGTGCCTTCCCCTTTCTGATTGCCTAATGCTGCAATCAGAATGGGCTTGTTTCCTGAAGGAATCCATCATGTTGATTTACAAATGCTACTACCATCTGTATCGTGCTAATAGGAAGCTCATGGCATCTGTCCTTGTGTTGAAAGCAAGCCAGCAGCATAAACCACATGATTATTAGATGATATACAATCATTGGATAAGGAAGGGGAAGGTTGGGCAGGATTCTGGACAGTTTTGATATATTAGTCAAGTAGCTGAAGTTTCTTTTTTTCTCTTTATTTTTTATTTTCTTCATTAAAATATCTCTTATCTCCTGGGTGAGACTATGCAACCCCTTAATGTTCAGATTGATCACAGTGTATTGCATGTTCCTGACTGCATCACAAACAGAGCAGGAAAGTCTTAATTGGTTGGTTGTTTCTTTCCTACTGCTATGTGTGTGTCTGCTTTCCTCATGGGCCCAGCTAAAACTGTCGTTAGCTCTAGCCTCTTTACTAATCACGGTGAAGATGGATGAGACATGTTGTGCAGGCTTCTCCTTTGAAGCCTTTTCTGTTCTACTTCCTACTGGATTAATGAACGGAGAATTTGATTTCTGAAATGAGAATTTGATTTTGCTATCCCAAAGGCAAATCTTTTTCAAATTCCTCATATTTTGCTCCCCTTGTGGATTTTTCCCCCCTTTTAATTTCAAGATCTTGATTTTTTTTTTTTTTTTATGTGAATGGGGAACTGCATTATATTTCTCCTTGTTTTCTGTCATTTCCTCACCTTCTCTCCATAAAGGCCTCTTATCTCTAAGTTAGAATGGTAGAATCATAGAATAGTTAGGGTTGGAAATTTTTTTTTTCAGTTGAAAGTCTGTTCAAAAAAGTCTTTTGCAAAGAACACTGTGCAAAAGTAACATTCTAGAGGACCTTATTTTAAGTTTCTCTTAAGGGATGAAGGCCATTATTCACTTTTAGATCCTGAATGATGCCTAGCTGATACAATGAGAGCAAAGGCTGCAAAGAACGTCAGACCCTGAAGTGAAATCATTATTGTTCAAAGTTCTGTCTATTCTTTCAAAACTGGTTCTGACAAAGTAAGTCTCTTTGGTAAATAAATGGCAGGATTACAGTTTTCTTAATTCTTCTTTGCATAATCCACATTTACAGAAAGAACAAAGAAATGTTTGATATCTGATCCAGAATTAGAAACTGTAGGAGCTTATTACCCTCCAGCATACGCCTGGATGAGTGCTAAGCCCCTAAGAATTGTTCAGTATCCGGATGACCACTTGACCAAGCAAGTGTCCTATTTCAGGCATTTCTTGTCTAGGCAGGCACACTTCGGACCTGAAGTTTTGGATGACTGCTGATGTCAGCATCTGTTTTCTGTAGCTTGATTACAAGAGATGTGTTTTGAATGGTCTTTAAGTGTTTTGATGCAACTCAGTCATTTTAAATATCTGTTTTGTTTTCTGGTAGGCTGTAAAAAGAGGATGTTCTTAAGGAGATCTGATGGGTTACTAGAATTTTTACCTCTTACTCTTCCTAGGGGTAGTAGTGAACTACTGAGGATTATAACCCATGGATTTATATGCTTTTCCGAGTAGCATTATCTGGTGGCGGGGGGGGTGTGGGGGTGGAGTCCTCCCTCCACAGTGTTCAGCAAGAAATGATGCAAGTAGGGTAACATCTGGTACTATCAGTAGCAAAAAGCCTGGGATAAGTGTGGTTGTGACACAGAGATTTCTTAATAACGTATGCCATGGCCATGCTGTACTCTGTAAAAACTTAAGCAATTTCTTATAGCTGACAGCTTGTTTAATCTAGATTCCCTTTTTCTGGGAATTAATTTGTGCAGTCCCATGGTGAGGAAATGTCTTATTTTGCAGAGACTAGTCTGCTCAAAATATCTGAAACTTCTATAGCAACAGGATGTAAACTTCAGGAGATGAGTTCTTTTCAATTTCAACTACAAATTGGATTTACTCATTGAAGTTACAGGAGTTATGTTCTGTAACAAAAATTGCACTTTGGATTTCTGTCCAAAAGCAAGAGAGTACTTAATTTTTTCCAATGTAAACAAATAAACCTAAAGACAGCAAAGTTTTTTGGTGGGTTGTGGTTTGTTTTTTTCAGGGTTGGGATTTTTATTCAAAAATGCATGTTTGCCCACCCTTCCTTCAGTCAGCTTCTTGTTACCTCAACTTCCTTGAGAATTCTGGGACCTGTTTATTTTATAGTGGGAATCAGCTAAAGCACATGTGTGTTCCTCATGTAGTATTTTGAAAATATGACTAGAAATAGTACAATTAAAATCAAGTGCAGGAGCTCACGAAATAGTACAATTAAAATCAAGTGCAGGAGCTCAGCAAGCACTTCATCATATTTTGGGAAATTATCTTAGTAAACTGCAAAAGGCCAGAATGTTTAGTAAGATTGCATTGTGGCTACATTAAGTCATTTTTCTGACTGAGCACAGAAATCTCAAGCTGCACGTAAAGTTCAAAGTTTTGTTTTGTTTTGTTTTTTTTTTTATTTCATATTGAAATATTTGAGATGCTTTTGAAGGCAATCATGATGACCCTTGTAGTTTAAGGATCCTGGTGAGGGATTGTTCATCAGCGACTGTAGTGTTTGGACAAGGGGTAGTGGGTTCAGACTTAAACAGGGCAAGATTTCGTTTGGATATAAGGATTTCTTTACTGTGAAACTTATGAGGCACTGGCGCAGATTGCCCAAGGAAGTTGTGAATACTCTATCCTTGGAAGTGTTCAAGGATAGAATGGACAGAGGCTTGGTTTACTTGGTCTTGGGTGAGGTGTTTCTGCTCATGTCAGGGGATTGGAACTAGGTGATCTAAGGGTCCTTTCCAACTCTAACTATTCTGTGATTCAATGATTAAAACAAAGCAATCTTTTTTTTTTTTTTTTTCTTTTTTTTTCAAGACATGGTTTTAACTAAAACAAATCTAGATGTTTTTCATGAATGAAATAATACTTTCTAACCTTCCTTATGTTTTAGCCTTCCATGTTTGGAGAAAACCATGTAGAGATATGTGAAAGTAATCTGTCAGATGCTGTCTGACATCTGCCAGATGCTATTTACTAATTTTTGGCAGGACAATATATTTAAGTGGTCTAGTTAACATTAAGATACAGGGCATATATATAGGAAGACTAAAGGCGATGATGCATGACTCCTAGTTGGATTTTATAGCATAAAAATTTAAGCATCTTACTTCTGAAGTCTCCTCTCTCTAGTGCTGCAAATAAAAGAGAAGGCTGGAATTGTTTTGGGCTTTTGGAACTATTCCCAGGCTCTGGCTGTCTGAAAAAAACTGTCTTGGGTACTGCAGAAAGGTATCATCAATAGTTACTGAGATCTGCTATTTTAGAATCATTGTTGGATTCCTTACTCGTTTATTCACATTTCATTTGTGATTTAGTAAGAAGCTTGAAAACAAATGTTCAGCATCTCCTGCATATCTTTTAGTTTATTTTGTTAAGAAGAAAGTTTTTTTTTGTTGAAAATCAGGTACTTATTGGATGTGTATCTTTTTAGGAACCTGAGAACTAAATGTGGAAGTGACTTGTAGTTATGTTTTTTTTAAAGAATAACTACTTATCAGATGAAAAAGAAAGCTTTATCATTGTATGCCTTGTAGATTTGTATTTTATTGTTATGTTTAAATAATTGGTGAAAAAAGTGTGAGAATTCTAAAGAAATCTAAATATATGTTTGGATCACAATAAATAAAGTAACTCTTTTCCTCATTCCTTTACTCTATCTCCCCATTGACAATTTGCAGCTTATTAGACAATATCTGGAAACTGTAAAGTGCCAAAAAACTTGTCTAAAGATGTATAAATGAATTGGCCTACTTACTTTATCACTCTTGGGTTTTGATTCAAGTGGCTGCTGTTACTGCGGTTCTTTTGGGATCATAACTTTCAAAAAAACCCATACTGCGGACTGCAGATCTACCTTGTCTGAATGCCTGTGTTCTGCTATTTAACAATTCAAACCAAACTGCCCCACTTGTGTTATGTCTTTTCTACAAGCCAACTTCTGTTGCTAAATGACAATTTTTGAAGAAGATCATGAAATACCCAAGGAAACTAATGTGTGATTGTTGTTTAATGACCTTGAAAACTCTTCTTACTTAAAGCTTTTTTGAAAGAAAGTGAGAACAACTGTTCTAAAATTTATCTTCTGAAAGTCTGTAGAGGTTTGGTGACTTTTTCCTGATAGGAAAGGCATATCTTGCAAAGTGGATATTTGCTATGCCTAATAAAATTATACCTCAAAACATTTTATGTGGATATTTTTAAAGATGTCTTACATATATTGGGTATTTAAGACCATATTTTTAAAGCTGTGTGGGGACAGGCTGATACATTTCCATAGGCAACTGTGAAAGCCAGGTTTCTATAAAATTCAGGTTCTTGACTTATATCAGGTATGATGCTAATGGCATAAGTGGTATTACATGTGTCATCACTCAGTACAGAATTTAGGCTTTTGTTAAGAGAGAATGAGGGAAATAGAGAATGAGGGAAATACTTTGCTGAAGGTGCAGGTCTTTTTCATAATAGGTATTCACAGAACCACTGAAGAATAACAGATGTATAACAAATCTTTTCTGAAGAATGTGGTCTTGTTTCAAGAGCATAGTGTTGAAACTCTAGGGTTTTTTATACTTTGGTGTATGAAAGGGCATGTGAAGACAGGAGAATCCATAAATAATGCTAAGGTATAAGGCAGCCTGCCACTCTGACAGTGTATTTTATAAACAACCATAAATAGCACTCACTGCAGCATATCAGAGACAATTATACCATGTCATCAACCCCATTGCTCTGATTTACTAGTTTTTTTGTAGAAAAGAAATACTCACCTGTCATGCCAAACTGCAAAGTTCTGATAAGGTTGACAGCCTTTTCTCAAAGTTCATTATGTTTTTTTTCTTTCTGGAATTTTCCTGCTTGTTTGCTTTTTGGATTTTTTGGGGGTTTTCATTTTATTTATTTTTTTTTTTTTTCCCCCCAAAATACGGTCAAGAATTAACTGAATGGCTGAAATTCAGCTATCCTGTAGTACTGTTAAATAACAATAATGAATAACAATAATGTACTTGTGAGCAGAGTTTAACTTTTCTTCTGGCTTTTCTGAGAAAAATCCTTTAGTTTTGGGAGCATAGGAGCAGTAGCAAAGTAATACAGAATTAGAAGCATAATGGGAAAGTGGCATGGCCTGAGGACAGAATAATTCTCAAGAAAAAGTTATTAGGTGTGTGTTTCTGTAATGTACTCCAGTGATGTTCAGGTGTCTTTCTAGAGAACAAGCGATGTGATGCAAAAAATGGCACACTAGTAGTTTGGCTCATAGGTTCTGCAACAGCAGGTGCCAAATAGGCAAAGGAGTAAGCTTTGGAGAGTTTTCTAATAAGGGATTTGTAGGAATTAGAACAAACAACAGTTTTGAGAACCTAAAGATTTTTCAACCGTAAGTAGAAATGTTGCCCCATTACCTTGGCTGTCTAGTCCTTTGAGACCCATTGATCCTGTAGAATTTTTTTAAATGAAAAAGTGGGTGGAAATTTTGAGGTATTTTCATGGGTGAAGAGGTGAAAAGTTTAGAAGCTGCATATAATATGGAGATACAACAGGTGACGTTCATGGTCTCATTTTTTCTAGTGTTAGGGACATATTTTCTTGTGGGTTTTTTCATGTGTTAGAGATTTTATTGGGATATGCTTGCTGAAGCTTATGTAGGTATGCTTGAATTATACAGCAAGGTGGTGTAGGTGCTAGAACAACATATCCTTGACAACCTAGGCCTGAGCCTGTGACCACCTACCCAGGGTTTTGGCTTGGTGTATGTTGAGGGTCTTAAGGGCATTCAGTCTGGTGATGTGTGTTGGCTTTTTATTTCAGTTTGGAGTTGCTTTTTTTGTTTATGTGTGTTAGTGTGGGGATTTTGTTTGTCTTTTGTTAAAATGGTTTCATGTCTAGATGAATCATAACTACCGTGTAGGTATAGCCTTGGAAATTTAAGTAGTGAGAGTTCTTAACCCACTTGCTTATTAAGCATCCTACAACACTTCTTAACAAGAGAAAACTTGACCCCATATCCTGTCCAGAATACAAGTTAAAAAATTTGTTTGATCTATGTCCAATTCTACAGACTAGATGTAGTCTTTGGCCAGTGTTTTGAAACATTCTACAGACAGATGTAGTCTTTTTTGGCCAGTGTTTTGAAAAGGTGTAGTCTTTGGCCAGTGTTTTGAAAGCTCTTTAATGTCACAGTTAATTGCAACAGGCTTCTCAGGAAGTGGTGTAATCACCATCCCTGGAATGTTCAAAAACCATGGAGATGAGGCCCTTAGGACATGGTTTAGTGGTGCACCTGGTAGTGCTGGGGTAATCAAGTTGGACTTAATGATCCTAAAGGTCTTTTCCAACCTATTTTTTTTCTGTGATACTATTTAGAAGGGTTTTGGAAAGCAAAAGCATTCTCATTTAATACCACTGTATTTCAAAGCTGATGTAGTCCTGGAATGAAAAAAGAAACTGCAGTATTTAGCTAACCAGCAACATGCAAAACTTAGCAAGCAGAATTTCATGATTTATGGAAGTTTTTGACAAAAGATGGTGATCTTCTGTCTTGCAGGAAGTACATGTCAGCAAGAAGTATAATTCAGCAAATTAACGTGAATAGATGGTTATAGATAGTAGCCACCTGGAGTAGAAGCAGTATTGCAAGGAAAGTTTCATAAAATGAATTTTGTGAGTACTGGATAATGGGTTACTCCATACTGTCTGGTTTGTATAAAAGTGCCTGTATTTTCTGATGTTGGTGCATTCTTGCAAATGTAAACCAATTATTTCACTTTGTAAATCAATAATCATAAAATGCTTCCATGCAAATATTTAGTTTATCACTTGCCAAACATGCTGATTTCTTCCTAACTGTTTATTTTACACACATTTCAGATTTCTCCTGTCCCAGTAAAATATTTGGGGTATAGGCTGACTAGAATAAAGAGCTACTAAAAATGATGTTTGAACAATGCTGCTGCTGGAAGTTAGTTTGAGCAATGAAATTGGACAGAATCACATGCCTTGGTGAAGAGCAATCCTAAATTAACAAGGTGCACTTTGGGCTTGTTCTTCTGGATTCTTCTGTGGTTATAAAAGAAACCCATTAAATCTGATAAGTCTTGGCTGTTGCAGGATGCTTGTTTACAAAACAGACCAATATAAATTGACAATATGCAGGATTGTTTCTGAAAACACAGGATTTATGATTAACGAGCTTGTGCTGTGCTCTTTTTTATTCTCCGCTTATTTTGGATGCTGCTGTGTGCACTAGAATGCTAGTTTCCAATTGTGCAAGATATTCCCATAGGATTTTTCCAGGATACTCAGCGTTTAATCTTTTAGAAGTCTTTTTCAGCAGATGGAATCTGCATTGTGCATATTCATTGTAATTTCTGTGAACACAAACATTTCATCACATATCTCTGAAGCAAATTCAGACTTCCATATGACTTTTTATTGAAACGTCTAATTTAAGGAGGCTTTTCACAAATTCTAATTTCCCAAATAGTTCTTTGTCTGTTGAAGTCCAGGAGCCAAACTTTTATTGAAATAAAATCGCATCCAGATGTAGCGCAGCTGAAAACTGTTTGTCAGAAGTAATGAAACAGAATCCAGCCCCCACTGGATTCGCTGATTTGCTGGACTACATCTATGTAGATTTATTGAGACTGGATAGGTACAGATTTACTGGGGAAAAAAAACTTTTTAAAAAAATAATTTAGGCAGATGTTTGTCATTCTCTGTGGTATTTCAAAGTCTGAACTTGAAACCCATAATCCTAAAAATTATTTAGTAGTTGTTAAAACTAATACTAGGAAGCTTTAGAAGAATGATGGGATTTTCGTACAGAAGGGAAAAAAGAAAGTATCTTATGTACTCCTGATATTTTTTTTTTCTCTTTTTTTCTTTTTTTCACTTTCCCTTATTGTAGCATATGATTCAGGGAAAAATGATTCTAAATCCACTCTCTCTTTTTTACATTAATGTGAATGATGTGCTACTGAAAATTATGTATTAAGGTATGGTGCTGCCTAGGAAAAATGTCAGAACTGCCCATGAGAAGTGTAACTCATTGAAGATATTTATTGTATTTTTCTGGCAGATGAATTCCAAAGAAAACTAAAAATATCAATAAAGGAAGAAAATTCAGATATCTATCTTACGCTTGCACTGTATAGCACTGTATTCTGGCCAAGGCATTTTCTCAGAACCAGGATTACTTGACTGATATTTAATTAGGGGCAGAAAAGCATAGGTTGTGATTCCAAATAAACACCACAAACTCCAAAGCTTATGGCTATGCCTGGAAAGTAGTAATTGCCTTTATTCCCCAGTTGAAAATATAAGGAACAATATCTGACTTTCGTTATGTGGCAAGCACTAAACCTGTGCTGTGTGTAAAGCAGGATGCAAAATGTGAAGCAAGCACTGGTCAGTATATGGCACATCATAGATGTTATATGCAGAGACAGAAATGTAGATCCCAGAGCAGTGCAGCTGTGTTACAGTGGGAGTTTTGGCATGTTGATGTGGCTGGGATAGGTTGTGGTTGGCTTTACCTTAGTTAATTCTTTGCTTGTCATAATCATGTAGAGAGGCATCAGAGTCACAGTTCATTTTGTAACAATTTGGACTCAGCTCATTGACTTGGAATCATAGGAGCGTTCACATACCCAAAACAACCTAGGCTCTGAAATATGAACCCAGTATTCGCTGAACTGGTCCAGGAATTTACATTTATTTAATTCAGAAACTTATTTGAGTCTTCATCAGTTTGCACCAGTTTAACTTTTGCTGAGAGTTTGGCTCACTTGAACGGCTATAATGGAGTACTCTAGCTCAGTAAGTTTTGAATTTGAGGAAATAAAGTCCACTAGATTGGAAGCTGTTTAAGGAAAATTGTTGGCTTCTAGCTATTAGTTGTTGACATTAGGGATGTCCAGGACTAAAAATATTTCAAACTCCAGATAACCTGTCAATCACCTGTTAGTTAAAGAATACATATAGACAACATACTATCCCTCTTGGATTGCAGGATTCAGAAGTACCTCTGAAGTCTGTTGATAATATACAAGTAAGTGAAAGGTGTGTGACTTTTTTTTTTCTCCTCCATGTTTCAGCCTTAATGTTTTAAGTTTAAAAGAATTGTCTTTTTAGTATCATACTGATGTCTGCCATATAGTACAATCTCAGGTCGATTTGTGTTATTTTTGTGTGCAGTTTAAGTTAGATACATAAAGCCAAACTTAGAAAGACTTAAATGTAGTATCTGGTAATGTTAATATTTGGATACTAATGATTAAGCTGAAGATATGATTCTGGTTATTATAAGCATGTGCAATACTAGAGGCATTAAACTCCGTCACTCAAATGGAAGAAATAAAGTGTTCAGTTTTCCTTGTGTGCTCAAACTCCAAATTTAGTATGTTTTAAAGCCTTCTTAAATTTTTTGGCTGTTAATATTACTGAAGTTGAAGAAATATAAATGTCAAATTATACTCATTTACCTTTGCTAATAAAACCTAAATATATTCACATTATGGTAGGGATACAATAACTGTGTATGCTAGTAGCAGTTTTTCCTTACTCATTCTCGGTTTTTTGGTTATAAAGATTTAAGAGGGTCTTGAGCCAGATCTCTTTGTTCAACATTTTATTTCTTATGGATCTTTTCCATATTCCAAACTAGATGCGCATTTCTTAAAATACTGTGGTTTATTTAATCCCAAGAAATACGTTAAGAAGAAGATGTGAGAGAATTTTTTTCCATAAACTGCATTTCTGCTGAACTTTACAATCTGTGTTTTTAAGTCCTACAACTATAGTGCTATTGCTGATTGTAAAAATTTCATTGGCTATAAAAATCACTTAACAATTGAAGCAATGGCCATGCAAGGTGAAAAGGAAATGTAAGCCACATTCAGACTTATGTAGATTGTCATGAGATAGGAAAAAGTAAGCACACTGGAAAGTTATGTTGCTCAGTTTTGATCCAGAATCCTTGAGATGTTGAGTTTGCAGTGTCTCTGCTGCACTCCTGAGTGATGGCCTGTGATTCAGTGACTATGAAGAGGGAATTAGAAGCCCATTATTTTTGCCATTGCTGGTAGAAGACCATGGATTTCCATTGTCTTGTCAGAGAAGGGCTCCAAGAGCTCTCTGGCCTTCTGTGGCCAGAGACATTTGGGATTTGTTTTCCTATGTCCAGAAGCCTTGAGCCTGTGGCTTCTCTGGCTTTAGCTTTTTAGGTCTGTGAGTGCCAGAGCTGGGGAAGGGCTGGCAGTCCTGGAATGTTCGTGCATCACAGCTTTGTGTCAGTGCCAGCTGAGGCTGGAGAGGACACATAGGCACCTGCCAAGCAGAGGCTGGCATCCAGTGGGAAAGAAGCAGAAAGGGGTAAGAATGTGTAAAAACTAACCTAAATGTAAATAAGACTTTTGTTTCCAGGGAAGAAAACTTCCTTCTTTCCTTCTGGGCTCCTTCCCTAATCCTGTAGATGTTGTATTAACCTAGCAAAATCCTCAGCATATTGGTGACTCACCTGGTTGAACACTGATGTGATTGCTCAAGCATGATTTGAAGCAGCTTGTTTGAATGAACTGGTTTAGGTAGTTCATCAAAAGCTCTGGTTGTATCTTGTGGTGTTGCAGACATCCCTTTATGTAATTAATTTATGTTTTATTCTTCTCTAAGTATTGCCTTAAACTTGCAGGAAATATTTGCAGCATAGGCTGGCAGGGTAAACATGCTACCTTGGATGTCTGAGAGGGCAACAGTTCTATTAGGTGACAGATGGTAGCCTAAGTCATTCTTTACCCTGTGTGTACATTGAAAATTTTCCCCAACTCCTGAGACTGAATTTTTGCCTTTCTGCCTTATGAGGGATTAACTTTAAGTAACTACTAAGTTATACAATTCCCTGATGAGTTAAATATAACATAGGCGTTCTTGTGGGTCACAGAATGCTCTCAACAGAAGTGCCCGAGGTTTAATGGCATGCAAGGTACACTCTGTAGTCTTAATTGCTATTCTGTGCTGCTGTGGGCAGATGCTGCTCTACAGTTTCTGATTGCAGAAAATTTCTGTTTAAGATATGCCCATTTTTTATTGCTTGGCATCCTTCCTCAGGTAGCAGTTCCATCTACTCCCTGGGCATACATTCCTTAGAACAAATACCCACGTTTTAGATGACAACGGAAACATCTACTTCTACTTTTGGACTAGAATCAAAATCCAAAGTAAAGGAAAAAAATATTTTTAATTCACAAAGTCAGTGCAAGAAGATATTTACTATTTGAAGAATACATTGAAATGTTTCACTATGCACTGTTAGGAGGATCAGGCTTCATAACTGCTGTTGTGTTAGGTAGATTTGTGTTCAGATATGACAGAGGTCTCAAGTGAAATTTCAGTGTTATTTAAGTGCATGCTTAAAATGAGTCTTTCCCCAATTGGCATGTTTTTCTAAATACCTTTCAATGGTGTTTAATAGAAAAAGAAGGAGGAAATAATTTTTAATATCTTCATGTTTATTTTCTGTTTTTAAGGTGTGGCTCTAGACAACCTGGTCTAGTTGAAGATGTCCCTGCTCATTGCAAAGGAGTTGGACTAGATGACCTTTGAAGACCCCTTCCAACCTGTACTATTCTATGATCCTATGACCCACAAAATGACTTCCCAGCTTGTCCTCAGTGCTCCCTTACTGCTGCCTTGTGACCTGGGCTGGTGATTGGAGCCTGGCACTATCTCAAGGCTGCCCTGTCCACTTCATTTCCTGCTGCTGAGGGAGTCAGCAGTTGCTGCTGTGCCCTTCCATTGCTGACGTTTGCAGCCCTGACATTCTGTCCCACCTGCTGTGCTTAGTGCAAAGGTGAATTGTTAAATATTATTCTGTGTTTAGTCAGAAAATGTGGTATAGGGGAGACTTTGGTTTGTGAAGGTATTCACCCAGTGTGCATTTGAATATTAACAGCTATGTTAAAGTTAAAAAATGTTTTACTAGCTATCTATAAATTTATTGAAACTTTAAAATATTTTCACTCACAGGCTTGTGGTTGTATGACAAATGCTATCCAAGGCCCTGGCATGCAGGGAGTGTTTTTTAAAGAGATTAATTAATGTGAGGATAGTGTTCTTCTTGGTAGAGGAGAAAGCCAATTAATAGCTTCAGGAATCAGTGTTAGCTGAGGAATGCATTACCTGTTTGCAGATGAGCAAAGTGGGTTATGCTGTTAGGTCAGGAGCGGCCGGCTTTATTCCCCTACAGTAGTGAACACCTTAATTAGAGGAACATTCCCGAATTTCTTGGCATCCTGAAATTTGTTGCAGCATGGTATGAATTTGCTGCATCATAAATGAAATAAGTTCCAGGGTTCTGGTTTCCTAGATGAAAAATAAATTTCTCAAAGCAGTGAATCACAATTAATGAAAACCCATGTGACAGTTATTGACAGTCCTTTCAGAACATGGTGCACGGTGGCAAGATACTTTTTTCTAATAAGGCCTAATGTGACATAAGGTTCTATATGAAGGACCTTCTTGCTTTATTAACATCATTATGACCTCTTGAATTGCTACATTCTCTGTAATGATTAAAACATTTGACTCCCAAGTGTGATATTATAATGAGGACCATTGTACCATTCTGCCACGGCTCTCAGCAAATGGAAATATGAATCAAGCTCAATGTAATTTCTCTACTGTTTCCATGAAGAACAAACTCAGTAAATTTTACATACGTATTTATATTACATAAGGTTTCTAGATCTAAATAAGAACCCTCTCAGGGAAAATCTATTTTTGTGTATTTAAATCTTAAGATTTAAAATATAATATCTTGAACACTGATTTTAAAATAAGTATGGTTTTCTTAGTGTTATGTGAATTGCCAAGCTAGAATTGACCACTTGTAGTATGTTCTCCTCTTCCAACCATGTGTGTATTTTGGGGAAGGATGCAACTGTGTGTACTAGCCAAACATCATCTTGACAAATTCTGTATTTTCTCTTGTTCTTTTCACTTCTCTACTTGAAAATGTATAAACCGTTCATTTTCTTCAATATACCATTGCTCAGTGGGAAGATATAACTAAATGCATATTTAGAAACATTTTTTTAATTTAAAAAAAAAAATCATCTAAATATCTAATTCCAAAACTTGAAAAATCCTGTATGATATTTGGAATCCACCTAGTTTCCAAGTAAAACAAAAAAAAATAAATGTAAGAAATAAAATTTAATTGTGCTACTTTTTTGTCTGCAGGAATCATGAGGGAGAGAAACTGCCATTCTTCATGACAAACTAGAATAAAAAAGCATAATGCATGTTGGTCAAGCAATCCTGAGCTATGAAATGAATTAATAACTGGAACTGAGAGAAATCATTTTACTTCATTCTTTCCATGTCTGTTTTTTCAAATGGATGGAATGGGTTATGTTATTTCCCATAGAATAACTTAATCTGGCATTTTTCAAGCTTAAGAGAAATATCTGTTGGTATGATTGCTGCCTTAAATGCCGTCAGCCTTGGCTGTACTCTGTCAGCAGTTCATTTGTCTCAGCACCAAAAACCCAGTGACTTCAATTAACTGTATATTCAGTTTCTTTTTTACACTCACCCTTTTAGTCTTATTACTTGTCTAATGGATATATCCAGTTTCCCAAGCTATGTGTTTTCTCCAATTCTTGGTGAAAGCAGGTAGGGAGAATAACAGAACGCTGTAAAATTGGGAGGGGAGAAGGAGGGGCAAAAGGGTTGATATTTGAATGAAACCTGAAAACATAAAAGAAGCTTCTGCTTTTGAAACCTGCCGGGAGGTATATTTTTGAGATAAAATTGACCTACAAGGGACTTTTTCAAGGGCTAGAAACCTGCTGTCCTTTCATATAGGCTTGTTTCCAAATTATCTTTTCACTGCTATTTTGAGTTTGAATGAGTCAAATCTTGCTCAGACTTCTGCCTTTACCTTGCTATTTGCAATAATTCTACTGTTCAAAAATGTTAAGGGGAGCAGTGAGGAAGTATTTTCAAGCCCTTGACAGGCGAAAGCTAAATATCAGCAAAGTAGAGAAAGCATCATCTGTCATCTGAGGTTTAGTCTTGTGAGAGACAGTGTGTAAGTATGTTAGAAAAACCCAGCACATCATTCTTTGCACTCCTATTTCCTATTGTATGTATTAGAAAAAAATGTAAAAGACACTTCCTCTGCTCTCTGCCCTTGACTACCAAGGTGAAAGCAGAACTGAAAGCAGAGACTATGACCAGCTATTGCAAGAAAGAAAAAATGCTAAGATATACTGAGAGATATTTTTCTGAGGGTCATTTTTACTATTAGTTATTTGTTCTTATGATGCTATTTGAGAACATCTTAAGCACTGAACTAAAAATAATTTCCTTCATTACATGGAAGGGATTCACAGCTTTTGGAAGCTCTGTGGTTTGGTAATCATATCATTATCATTCATTTGTCACACTAACTGAATTTTCTACTTGGTCTAGGATTGAGTCAAATTTGTTCTCATTAGTCTTAATAAAAGGGAGTCAACAGTGCACCAGGAGGGATCATGTTTTTCTTAACATTCTTTGAAAATATAACTGCTTCAGGTCTTTGCAGTGCACGTGTGTGATACATAAGTACTTTATCATTTTACATTGGGATAAGGCTAGCTGGTTTTGTTTGAGGCATTGACTCAAATGTCAGTACTGGGCCTGACTTCCATTTTTCTGCATAGTATTCATCTTCTATTTTAATTTCATCCTGACTGTTAAAAGAAGTTCTGCTTTATCTAGTGATACAGAAATTCATACATGATACCAAGGCAGTCTTAGTCCTGTCAAAGAGACAAGAAAGCTCTTGTTCCGGGTGTAGGGGAAAGTTTTCAGAAGGTCAGTCATTGATGGAATAAGGGTGTCTAAGCTTCGTTTTCCTGTTGCCATTTCTTAGTAGACTGTTCAACCTAAAGTTATCACTGCACCAGTGCAACGCTAGAGTGGTAACTCCTCTTACACCTTTTGGAGTCTGAGAAAATGGAGGGACTGTAGGCTCAAAACTGTTTGTTGCTATAGTGGATTAATTATTTTCTCAGGAGTCCAAAAGATGATGGTCATTTGACATATGTCCTGGAATTTGGTGATGTATCTAGTCAGTGACTAAAATCACATAAATCTGAGTATCCAAGGTGTGTTGATCTGGTTGTATGGAAGTGGATATACATTAGGACTCTAAGGGTAATGTTTGCTTACTTTATTGTGACTTTGTATCTTTTATCTGAAATGATCACACGTGGTAGACAAAGGAAAAGTTAGATTTACAATCTCAAGAAAACAGATAAGTAAAATGGGGAAATAAAATAATTCCATTACTTAGTTGTGAATGCGAAACAAGATATACATAGTACTATTTTAATTCTATCCATACAGTAAGATCTCTCTTGAGAAAGCTTTCAGGTATTTCATTGCCAGTATTTTGTTCTGATTTGTGTGAAAAAACCCTGCTATAAACTCTATATAACTTTAATTAGCTCCTTTTTTTAATTTTTTTTTTTTTTAGTAATCAAGGTTGTTTCTATATAGGTAAACCTTGGAAGTATTGAAAGAGTATAAAGCATATACATAAGTTTTCTGTGCCTGTAATGAAATGTAATAGAAGTTCTGGTACAGTGCCATTATAAGGCAGTGCCAGGTGCCACAGGAACACAGCATGATATGCTGTTTAGCTTATCTACTAGATAGATAGTTGTGGGTTTGTGGAAAGTGTCCCATTGACAGTACTGTAATTAACTCCTCCAAGGTGGGATACCACAACTTCTGCAACTTAATTTGTTTGAAATACAGAACTCCCAGTTGAAAATGTGATTTATCTAACCCATATTTCTCAATATGACTGTGTTAAAGACAGTTTAAAAGTCTAAAAAGATGCAAATAGCAAAGCTGATGTTGTATAAAGAAGGCATCCATGTGTTTTGTTTGTATGCACATGATACTGGTATTTGCCAAGCTAATCTATGATACACCTTTAAAAGCCATCTTAATAATAATAATTATCTTCATCAAATAAAGTTAAAAAATCCTCCACAAACAACTAAAAAAACCCACTCTATCCTTTCTGACAACACTGCAGTGCATAGGAGACGATTCTACTTTACATTGAAGTAACTTTACTTGTTGGAAATGGTGTAGATGGTAAGCCTTTCATTGTCCAGGAAAACCATATTTAACATTCCAAGTATATTTCTGCTGGTTTAGGGCTATGTTTCTGTAAGTGCTGTCAGCAGTGGGAGGAGAAGAATGGCTTGTTTTCTGTTACTTGTCTAAGGATTGGCTTAGATCTATTTGTTTGTTGTAGTACTCTATTATTTACAAGATCGTGGAAATTGGTGTGCTTTTAGAAAGGAAAGAGTATCGTGGTTCAACCCATGGAATTGCTCATTCTTGAAAAAACACTTTCCTTAGAAGGAGAAGCTTTACAATGGTATTGTCTCAACAGCATGCCATTCTTTGTAAGGAGTAAGTTAATGACCAGTCTCAGAGAACAAGAGGGTGTTGTTGACTTTTTTATACTTATTTGAGAAGTCTTCTTAATAAGAAAATTAATCTCTGTAGTATTTGCACCTGAGAGTCACTAGAGCTCATAGTTTAATTCTGCAAGTTTCAAGTTTTATATTTTAATATTGTTAAGACAGAAAACATGCTACATAATCTGCAATTTCTGTTTTAAAATTGCTTGGAGGAAAATGTAGGGGCTTTTAATGTCCAGCTACAGATAAATCAATGTATGAAGGATGATTGTCAACATGCTACTTTGTATTTGACAAATAATTCTTTCTTATTAAACAATAGACCCAGAACCTAAACTTCTTTTTTTAATTGTTTATTTTCCATTAAGTCAGTCAGTCAGATGTTAGTAAAAGATTGAAATGGGTTGCCCACATTTCCTCCAGTCCCCTATTTGTATGAACGCATTAGAATACAGTCTTGATTCACAGAATCATAGGACTGAGGCAGATATTGATCCTCTCAAATTTTTGCCATAGACAAAAAATTAAATCAGCTGTTTTGTGTATTCCTAAAAGAAGAAATATTTATCTAGCCTTTTCTTAAATATTTCCAATTATGGAGCGTCAAGAAACTCACCTGTCAGGCTGTGATCTTGTATTATTTTTAAATTGGGATGGTTGTTTCACTTAGCCCAAAGGGTTGCTCACTTATGAAACACTCCTATCTCATTGATCTATATGGGTATCTGAGTTTTATTTACTGCATGCTATTTCAAAATTTGTTGTCAAGATAGAATTATTTTCTGAAGTGTTTATCAATAGAAATGTTTTTTTTCCTAATTTTGATAAGTATTTCCAATGCCTCTGTAATTCAAGAAGATATCTGTATCTTATAAATTAAGGTGTTACAAAGGCAGAAATACCCAGTAACACCAAGTCTTATATCTAAGACATTTAGAACCCTTTCATTTTGTTCCTACCCCCAAAAGGAGTTCTTCCACTGACCTTACTGAAAGCTGGAAATGCTCAGTTCTTCTGCAGATGACACTAAGCTCCGAAATCCACGTATTTAGAAAATGAGTAGACAATTAATGCCTAACTTGGAAGAAATTATTTCCACTTTGTGATTTGGGAATCACAAGGTGCTAGAGATATAGCTCTGGGTTATACTCTGCTGCCTAAATTGAAAGACTACAGCCAGGGGATAATTAAAGTCTACATACATTATCTTGGAGGTGGGAGCCAATCCTGCCTCCCTCTCTGTTATGGTCCCTTTGGGTATGGCAGCATGCAGTCATTTTTTGAACTTCTGAGCTACGTTAATCTACTCCAGGTCAGGCCACAGCATTTTTCCAAGAGTGCATATGCTGATTATTGTACTGATCCAAAACTGTCTGCCACAGTAGACAGTGGCAGATTATATTACATCCCTCTGCTTAAAGTTCTGGGTAAGTGGGGTGGAATATTGAACTCGTTAACCAAGTTTCTATGAGGCTTTTCTGAGAAGAGAAAGTTTAAACTATGATATCTGTTCAGGCTCTGGAAAGGGCTACATTTGCTGCAAGAACAGGTACGCTGGTTTATCATCTTAGCCTGCCCTCCCCCCCCCAAACAGTAAGTCTGTATCTTCTGCTTATTAATTTCTTATGATTCCTGTTACATCCTCCCTCCCTGCAACTCCCCTCTTCATTCATTCATCACAAAATGAATGCTAGATGCATGTTCTCTTTAAGTCGGTTGCTCTCTGTGGCAGCTTCCAACAGAGCTCTCTCAGGCATGTTTCTCTGAGCTTGACTGGAGATCAGTTCTTTCCCCACTGCAGCAGACCTCTCTTTGCATCCCCCCTGTTATGTCTATGTTCCTTCTAGTTCCTTCTGCTATTGTCCTGGTGTGGTTTTGTCCAAGATGTTGTATGAATTAGATTGCATGACACATGGAAGGGTTACAATCACAGCATGACAAAAATTCAGCTCTCATGGTAACTGTGGCATGTTCATACCTAGCTCTCCTAAATTTAGGTACTCACATTCTATCTTCATGAATATACATGCCAGGTAGGGATAACTTCTGCTTTAATTGAAAGTATCATGGAATTGATTCTAATGTAAATTGTAGTCACTGGAGCAATGATTATGCTGTTTTAGTTAACTCCACCTGTTTTTGCTTTTGTATCCTTGATTGTTCTGAAGGAGAGGGGAGTAAGATGTGGTAAAAGCCGGGAGAATTTTAGTGCCTGATTGCCTTTTTCTGTAATTTTGTTCTCTACTTCTTCTCATGTAAATAGCCACTATAAGAGCTCTATGAAAAAGTTGTTCCATCAGGGTCTGAGAACTATTAAAACCAGCAAACTAAAAGTTGTATTGGCAACCAGATGGTTGGAAACATCATTTGGCTGTGAACTCTCTTTAACCAATATTTAATTACAATATTAATTACTTCAGAGACTAAGAAAATCCAATATGACAATGTTATGGGACCAATAGTAATAAAATAATGAATGAAAAATACTAAAATATCAGCCAAGTGAGAAAGTATGTATATATATGAGTAGAACAGTCATAATTAAAACAGTCATTTGTTTTCAAATGTGCCAGTGTAGCCTTTGAAGAAAAAAGTTAAAAAGAGAAAGCACTGAAAAAACACTGAAATATATCTGCTTGTGCTCCTACTGTATGCTGAACATGGTTATTCTGTTAGTTAAGAGTGTATTCTGCTGATTTGGGTCAACTGTACTTATATCTTGCTGTATTCAGTATAACTTTTTATTCCTTACGGGCCCAGTTCTATTGCTGTCATAACAGTATTATATCCCATCCCATCTGGTAAGTGACAGAACCCAAAAGCCGAAGGGCTGCTTTTAAAAAATATACCTGATGCCTGCTCATAACATTCTCCATTGAAAATTGCAGATAGTTACTACTTGATTATTTTTAAGAAGGTAGTTTACATGACACCATCTTGGATTCTGCAGCAGAAGAATAATGAGATCCTTACTTCAATTATAATTTCTGCAGAATATGTTTTAATCTGTTTCACCACAGCAAATACATTTTAATAAACTGTATATCAGCTCTGAGCACTTCATATAGATTTTAAACTCACCCAGGTGTTCAAATGTCAAATAGTTTTTCTCTAAATGTTAAAAATTTCTGTAACTACATTTATCCTGGCATTAATATTTTTAGCTGCACTATGTCGTGAGATACTCACATTGATCCATTACAGTATATTAAAGTCACACCTTTTGTAAATAATATCACACTGCCACTGACTGGATGCAGGTGCTGTTTCCTGCTATTATGTGTATCAAATCAAATTGCTGAAATCATCATAACCTGTAAACAGTCTAGGCCTTTATGAAGTAATCTCAGTGGGGTTTGTGTTAACCTATGGAGGAGAACAAAAAAGTGCTACTTCTTGAGACTACATGTCTAGTAACATTTTTACAACTTGCTACCATATCTACTTTTTCTGTTATATGGACTTGAATTTTTTGCTCCACATCACAATAGCTTAAGTATGTTTTGAAAGCTAAAATATCTATTTAAAGACACATTTCCCATCTAAAAGATTTTTTTTTTTTTTTCATTTCTGAAATGATAGCTTTTCAGGTAACATTATTTATCAGTCTGTTTAGCTCCTATACTCAGCATGTAACTTACTAGGCATTTTCTTTTCTCAGTGTTAAATACCTATGAATGTAAGAATAAGGTCATCCTGTGACTACTATTACCTCTTTCTTTCTTTGTTAAGTGTTTCAAAATCTTGGAGCGGACTTAAAATCTTGGAGTAGATTCTCCTGGAAGGCATGCTGAGGCACATGAAAAACAACAAGGTGCTTGGTGACAGCCAGCATGGCTTCACTAAG